>JAQZBX010010200.1:0-23878 GCA_029593785.1 Cabassous unicinctus | reverse complement strand
TTGAGATGTAGGATTCTTTAGGTATGTTGGATATTAGACCCTTATCAGAAAAATGGTTAGCAAATACTTTCTCCCATTGAGTAAGCTGCCCTTTCACTTTCTTGACAAACTCCTTTGAGGCACAAAATTTTTTAATATTGAGGAGGTCCCATTTATCTATTTTATCTTTCATTGCTCATGCTTTGTGTATAAAGTTTATGAAACCATATCCTATTACAAGTTCTCATAGATGCTCCCTTACATTATCTTCTAGGAGTCTTATGGATATTGTCTCTTATATTTAGGCCTTTGATCTATCTTGAGATATTTTTTCTATATGGTATGAGATGGTGATCCTCTCTCATTCTTTTTGATATGGATATCCATTCTCCAAGCACCGTTTTTTTGAAGAGACTATTCTCTCCCAGTTGAATGGGCTTGGTGATTAAGTATTATTTTTATTTACACTGATAGAATTCCATGAAATGCCTTCTCTTTTGTCTGTTAAACTTTACCTATCCTTTAGAATCTAGCTGAAGAAATATCTCATTCTTGAGGTCTGCATTAGTTGAATTTCAAGGAATTTTTTTGTATGATTATGTTCCCAGGCTTTTGAGTTCATACTGTGTACACACAGACAGATCATCACATACCATTTTAATAAAAATATCCCATAAAACAAGCAGTTGAATCAGATGCATCCAGGCTGCCTTGTGAGCACAAACTTGTCTCATGGGGCAGAAGTAATTAAGGTTGCTAAAGATCTTGAGGTATATCACAGTTGTTTGAGATAATTATTCATTAGTAGTTTCATAGAAACAAATAGAAATTATACAAATATATCAAGAAAATGATGTAACAAGTCTATCTTCCCTAAAATGAATTTATTTTTGAAATAATTAAAGAGATTGGTAAAATCCATGATCCTGCCTCTTCTTTCAATGATTTCAATTCACAGGGTTACTTCTTAGAAAGATTCGTATTTATTTGAAATAATATGGTAAATTCTGCTTCTGGATTCTTCATAAACATATATATATATTAGAATGAACACATATGGGTCACACCTCCCACAAGTGCAGGTTAAATTTTGATTTCAATCTCAAGAGAGCCAGCTTTAATTCAACTCCTGTTTGCTAAGGATTCCTTGCATGTACCCTTGAGTTTAATTATATTTGTAATGAAGATTCTTTGAAATAAAATGAGCAAAGTATTTTTTTTTAATTTTACAATAGAATTATTCAAGAATGTCTTCTAACATAGAGGATATTCACTACACATTTCATTTTATTGAATATTGTGTTTATTATTTATATATAATAAATCCATAAAATCATGATATGCTTAACATATATATTCTTGATGTTTTGAAATAAAATTATGGCATAAAGGAAATTCATATACAAATTAAAATTAACTAAAATATTAAAATCAATAATTGGCCAGCAGTTACTAATGTATTTAATATGTTAAAATTACATAATTAATTTTAAAAAATTAAACAATAAAAGAAGTTGTTGCTCAGGGTATGACACTTACTCACTAGAAGTGCTTTGAATAGAACTTCATACCGGAGATGTGAACAATAGCTAGGTACTCTTCAGAATGTCAATTACTATCATTCAAAAAAATATCTTAGGAAAGGAAGCAATTTGTAAGTGATCTGATTTTTTTTTTTAAATGACTGCCAATGTAGAGGAAACATAATATGGGAAAGTCTAAGAAACTCTGAGTAAAATCTTGGAAAGAACAAATATTGTACTTTTTTTTTTTTTTTTACTAAAATGCACTAATTATACTGAGCAAACTCATGATTTTAATATCTAGAATACAGGTGTATTAGTCAGTCAAAAGGGTGCTGATGCAAAATACCAGAAATGTGTTGGTTTTTTTAAGGGTATTTATTTGGGGGTAGAAACTTACAGCTACCAGGCCATAAAGTGTAAGTTACTTCCCCTGCCAAAATCTGTTGCCACATGTTGTAGCAAGATGTTTGCTGATGTCTGCAAGGGTTTGTCCTCCCTCTTTCTCTTAAGACTCTGTGGTCCCAGCTTCTTCCAATATCAGCAATAGGCTTCAATGTCTTGTTTCTCTCCCAGGGCTTGTTCCTCTTTGGGCTCATCTACTCTGTTCTCTCCACAAGATTAGCTGTAGATTATCAGGCTCTCTCTCTCTTCCTGGGACCTCTGTCATGTATGTGGAGCCATTTTTATTCTTCTGTCTTCATCTCCTATGTTTTTACTTCCCAGGGCTCCAGCATCCAAAATTCCAACTAATTCCTCTGGCTTGTCATTTTCTCTGTGAGTCTTCACCCACCAAGGGAGCAGGAACTAAACATCCTACTGACATGGCCCAATCAATAACCTATTCATAATTTAATCAAGTAAAAGTGAAACCTCAGAAGATAATAGAATCTAATACAACCGGAGGAAAAGACCAGTTTACAAACACAATCCAATAACTATTTTGAAATGCACAAACAATACTAAACTGCTACAACAAATAACCAATAGAATAAGGGTAAAGAATGGTGAGCTGATTCTTAATTTTTACAGAATAATTAAGTATATTGATTGTAAATATTAAGAAATGAATGGAAGGGATGGTAGTATATTATTTTGAGGGTAGTTAACATTGCTTAATTGTGCATGAGTGTGGTTGAAAAGAAAAGTTTAAGTTCATGTATGTCACTAGAAGAAAAACTAGGGGATGAAGCATGGGGCTATGTAACATGGAGAACCCTGTTGTGGCCAAACAATGCAGTTAATAATACAAATATAAGAATATTCTTTCATGAGATAGAACAAATGCATGTCATTAATACCAGGTATTAATAAAGGGATAGTATATGTGTAAAATATACCTAATGCCAACTATGGACTATAGTTAAAAGCAATATTTTAATATTCTTTCAATTTTAACAAAGTTACCTCACTGATGCTAAGTGTTAATAACAGGGGAGTAAAATGGATATGGGTGTTGTTTAGAAAATAAAATAAACTTACAAAGGGGGTATAGGGCAAGCTTATTGAACTAAAGTTGTATTAATGCAGTAGGAGTACCAAAAGAAGTTTCTGCTCAAAACATTTCACTGGGGGCAACTTTTATGGCTGCTTGAAACAAAGTGAAGGTGTGGCGGGATGGGGAAGGATGAGGAGGCATGAATTATGTTGAATGTGTGATCTCCATGAGCTATGAGGATGATATGAAGTGTGTGGACTATGGAGGCTGTGGGCTATCTGGGCATAATGTCTTTGAGTCCCAGTTCATTAATTAGCAAGCAAGATATTAGTGTAAGATTATGGCCATATGGTGAAAATCAGCAGACTTTGCTGATGTCAGCCTGATTTCTTTGTTATAGTTCTTCCTTCTGGGAAGGGGCAGGGGTCTTTATTAGCACTGAAAAGGATCATTGGTCTGTCACCGTCCTCCAGTTATCCTCTGTTTCTTTTTATAATCCCCTGGATAAAGTGAAAAATTAGCCAAATAAAGATGGTTAGTAAAATTATTTATCACTCCAATTTCATTTTCCCTTCTTTTGGTCAAAGAAGTCCTTTGACTACCTGAAGACCAAGTATGACTAGCTTGGGCTTCTATAGACTGATACTCTAGAGAGACAGGTGATGGGACAAAGAGTTTGGTGGCTTTGAAGCAGTGCAATAAAGTTAGTGATGATGTGGATGAAAATGGGTCTGAGGAGTAGGATGATGATTACTTCTGATTTATGCCATGAAGCTTTTTAGCTTGTTTGGAGATTTCCTCAATTTTGGTTTCATCTTGTCCATTGGTATTGATCCAAGAAGAGCAGGATGTGTTGGTAACAGTACAAATGACTCTTTCTTATCTCGCTGTTTTGAAACTTGTCAGTGAGGTCCTCATCTTCAATGACAGGAGGATGACATGATTCTGAGCTTAACTTTGGCCTAGTTCTTGTACTCTGAAGCAGAAGAAGACATGTCATTTCCCAGGCTTGACATCTGCACTTACCACTAGAGGAGGTAGAGGGGGTTTATGTGGCATGCTTATATGCACCAGGGGGAAGGGAACTGCTTTTAAAGGAATGCAGTGAATTGCTCATGGACCAAAAGGACAACAAACAGATCCTAAAAGAACAGGTGTTTTCAGCAAGGAAGGAAATGTTTACTGATCTAGGGATGATTAGGACAAGATCTACTGATCAGTCACCAGTTTACAACCAGCTTCTGAACCTTGACTTTTTAACTACTAAGGAATGCTGCTGTAAATTGGGGAGGAAAGATCTGGAAGGATGAAGGAGAAAATAAAAGTCATATATGTTATAATCCACCCCATTGCACATCTCTTACAATATTTCTGTCACCTCATTGAAAAAGGCCCTGAACAGGGAAAGGGAGTTTATAAATGGTACTGTTATATAAGGCCACAGTTACAATATAAGCAACAAAACAAGCAATTATAAGAGTTCCTGGGCTCAGACTGTTGCCACCAACAAGGGCAGCTCTTATATTAAAGATAAAGGAAAGTTATTCCATGGGAAAACAGAGAAGCTGGATGATGGCATGTATCCACACAGTCCAATTGATTGCGGATTGTTGCTAAGCAGCATCCCAGTGAAGGAAGACTTTAGAAGAAACCCTATGAATCTGGAAAAAAGGCTAAGGGCACAAGAACAAATATTTAGAAGGTGCCCTGAGGGGGATGTTTTCTCCAGTGAGTAAAATAACAGTGAAACCTTTTCTTATAGGCCCTAGGACATTTACTTAGAGTAGGCAAGATCTGGGCTCACAATACTGCACATGTTAACCCTCCACAGAAGCAGGCAATAATGTCTATTGTGTTTCTTCAGGTTCTACCCACATCATTCTGGCAAATATTGCCCCTTTTGATATGTCTTTCATACAGGTGACATACTGTAGTACTGCCAGCCCTCATGAGAACAGAAAGGTTGGCTCCAGGGCTCCCCTGGCCTGTTGCACAGTGCCTTCTGGCAGAGCCAGTCTGGAGGCAGTGTCCATTGTAGGGCTAAAGAGACTGAGGCATCACCTGCTGGCAAAGCCACAAAAATTTACAGCAGCAGGATGCTTCCATCCACTTTTGGGGCATGGCCAGGTGATGTAGCAGATATTTTTATTGTTTTAGGGACTGTAGAAACTGGCTATGCCAATAACTTAAATTGAAAGATGCCATGTGCAGTTGTTGGGTCCTGGCCTAAATGTACAAATCTATTTGCCAGTCCCTTAGGGCTACATTGGTTTGGTGTATATGTTCACTTCTGTAAGGTACTGAATGCAGTTGGAGCCATTACTAGGTCTCACAATCTTGTATAATATGAATTAAGTCAGAATATCTAATGGGGATGCTTAGTGCCTTAATCAAGTACCAGCCCATGGCAGTTCCTCTATGGACACTCTTTTTGTGTAACCATAGAGCTGCTTCTTCATCACCTTTAGAGCTGGTTAACTTCAACTATGGGTTACAGGTGTCATAGGGGTACTTAAAAAAATTCTAGGGAGATATTAGGTTATACTAAAGCATCTCAGGATTTAGAAATAACAATCAGAGACCAGAGTACAAGAACAAATGTGACTGTTGCAAGACCTTAAAATCTAGGCCCTAATTTCCTTAAATAAACCTGTTTTTAGAGATCATTAACTACAACGTATCATAGAAGTTTTGTTTCTTTTTACTATTACACCTTTACCAAGATTACATTAATCAACAGGTATTTTAATTTAGCAGTACAGTAAAAGAATATATTTTCCTAATTATTTCATGAAAATTTAAGATTCCCAATGGGATTAAGATTATCTTCTCCTGCCTACACCTTAATATGCAAATTGAGGTGACATCTCACAGGTTTCTCTGTTATGAAGTTACATTCTGTTATCAATATTAATCCAGATTTCTACTTAATAATGACTTTCTGGAATCAGGTAATCTTTCAGTTTAGAAAATGCTTTGACAAACTTCTCCTAACTATCCATAACCACATACACTAGTTACTTCATCTTTAGAGAAATTTTATCTTTAACAGACAAAACTTACTTTCACAAGCCCTCTACAACTTCATATTTGCTCAGGTCTTGTATTACTTATTCCTGCCCTCAGGAAAACCAGTCATTTTATTCTTAGGACAAAGCACACTCTCTTAAACAAGATTATCAAATTTTAGTCAATATTAACTATGAATTCACTTCCACAAACATTTTACTTCTTTCTATATACATTTAAGTCTCATCTTACATCACTCATTCTGTTCTAGGAAAATTAGTCATTTCACATTAAGACAGATCTATATTCTTTTTGTTAACTTAATTTATTAAAAACAAACTTACTTTTTTCATTATCTTAAATATCTTAAAAATATAATGCTATTTTATTTGATTAGCTCAGTATAAATCTATGGAGATTACCCCCAAGTCAAATAAAATAGAAACCAATTGGGAAGTGGATGTGGCTCAAGTGATTGGGCTCCCATCTACCATTTGTGAGGTCCAGGGTTCAATTCCCAGGGCCTCCTGGTAAAAAGTGAAATGGCCCAAGCAGAGTGCTGGCCCTCACAGAGTGTGGGCACAGCAAGATGATGCAACAAAAATAGACTCAGAAGAGAGTCAATAGGACATGCCGCAGACCAGGGAGCTGAGGTGGTGTAAGAAATTCATCTCCTCTCTCCATTCTGGAAGGTCCCAGGATCAGTTCCCAGTGCCATCTAAAGAAAAAACAGACACAGAAGAGCACACAGAGAGCAGATAGCGAGTGCAAAACAATGAGGGAGAAGGGGGAGAAATAAATAAATTTAAAAATTATAATTTATGCAAGAAATATGTGTTATTTTCCTCCAGAGCTGACTAAAACTTCTTTTTCATAATATTACAAAGGGGAGTTAAACTAAGTTTTAGAACTCAGAGGGAGACGACAGAAGGATTTTACAGAGCACAAGAAGCTCAGCTTATCCAATTTCTGGGAATCTAGGTGTGTTAATTTACATATATTTTTTTATTTTTAAGCAATTTCAGTAGAGTTCTCTTAAGAGTTTTATTTGTTAACTTAGTATTACCATCTGGAGATATGAAAATACACATTAAGCAAACAGACAGAGACAAGACACAGAAACACAAAACAGAGACATAAAGCTTACTGACTGTTTCCCAGAGTACCTGTGGAGAAATATTTGAGAAACAGAAAAGAATTCTCTTACCTGACATCTTAAATCAGAGGCCATGACAGGGGTACCAACCAAATTTTAGCTCGATAAACATGTTTTGACCTCAACCACAATTGGACAGAAGTTCAAAGATCTGAAAGGAAGTAACTGAGTGAGCCAGGTGAGAAGCCTGAAGAGGATGGAACAGAAAGGATTCCTGAAGGTAAAGTACTCTCTCCAAGCCATCATAGACATCACCTGGTGTCCACCTTCAGATCCCACTTTTGACACAAGTACTAGTATGCTGAAAATAAAGTAAAAAGACTTAAAAAGGGAGTGTAGGGCAAGTTGGTTAAGATAAAGTTGCATTATGTCAGGAGCAATATCAAAAGAGATATCTGCTCAAAGGTTTGAGCTGGGGAAGCAGCTTCTATGGCTGCTTGAAAGAAAGGGAAGTTGTGGGGGAATGGGGAGAAATGAAATAGATGTGTTATGATGGGTAGATGAGCTGTGTAAGCTATGAGAGGAAATGTGGAGCGTCAGGGCAGGGTGTCCTTGAAGCCCTCATCATTAATTAGCAACCAAGATGTTAGTGTAACATTGTGGTCATCTGCTGAAGATCAGCAGACTTTGCTGTTGTCAGCTTTATTTCATTGTTACCGTTCTTCCTTCCAGTTGGGGACAGGGGTCTTTCTCAGCACTGCAAAGGATCATTGGTATGTCAGCCTGCTTCAGTTAATCTCTGTCTCTTTTTTGTAATCACCTGGATAAAATGGAAGCTTAGCCAAATAAAGATGTTTAGTAAAATTATTTATCATTCTAACTTCATATGGTTTTTTCAAAATTTGATTGTGGTGATGAATTCAGATCTCTGTGATTATAATGAAAATCATTGAGTTTACACTTTGAATGGATTGTATGCTGTATGAATAAAATTGCTTTAAAATATGAAAATTAAGGTCCTGAGTGATGAAGAAAATGTGATGGTACTCACAAATTGATATTTATATGTTTTAAAAGATAACATATGAAAATTGGTGTCTAATAAGAAGGAGAAGTAACCTTAGCTGATAATATAAGTGGAAGCAGAAAGAAGAATTGATGCTTTCATACATCTTAAAATTCGGGAAAATGTAGCATTTGAAAGAGGGAATGAACCTGTAATGCCAAGATTTGGATTGTTAATTTAGATTTTGGGGGCCTCATCATATTAACCCCATATTCAAAATATTTGAGGATACTTCAACTTTGAAATAGAAGCAAACAAAATTGTCAGAGGAAACCGTGGACAGCTTTTGTGATTTGAACCCTGAGAGAGTCCTGCTGCTTAGTATTGAAGGCAATAAAGAATAGTGTGATTAGCTCCATTCCTACATATCATTAAACAAAAGCTCACCAGCCATTTACCTCCAAGGAAAGGAGTTCTTAAACAGCTTTCCCTTGGCTCATTCATGATTTTATACAAACATCATTAGACTAAAAAGCATTGGAAGAACTTCACATTTTGTATAAAAAATAAAATAATTGTTATTTTCAATGACTCCAAATGACCTGAGACTGTTAAGGGGACAGTGAAACATTACAAAACCTGTAGGTTTTTCATCTGTATTTCCTTTTCAAAATATAAACCACAGTCTTAAAAATGCTTTGAGTGCTGAGGGAAATTATATATGTATATATAAATAATTTTAAGCATAAAAATATCATTTACAACAATTTGAAGAGATTTGAAGAACATTTCTCAAAAAATGTAATTAAAATGCAAATACATAGTAAATATGATAGCTAAAAATGATTGTCCTAATATTGAGATAAAAGTGAATTTACAATATTACAATTATAAAACCCAAAAATATTATTCAGGTTAGAAAACTTAAGTTTCTTGATTGATATCTTCCTCATGAAGGATACATTAATTAAAGCACATGGTTAGAAATTCCAGTACAGACCTTCATAAACCCGTGAAATAAAATATCAAAGTGTTGGAAAATTATTAAAAAGAAGAAACAGAAAACTATAATTCAAGTTCCAGGATGAAAGTAAAATTAAATGAGTATTAATTTTTAATGTGGAAACTTTTATAGATAGGGATTCTAAAATAATAAGGTGAACTTCATGGGATTCAGTTCTGAGTTAGGAAATTGCTAATTAATGTAGCCCTCAGAACATTGACTCAACCAGTGAGAATAACAATAATAAAAACCTTTCCATATTGAGAGGATACATTTTTATATCTTTTTTTGGTGGGAAAAAATATATCATCTTATCTAAGTAATAGCTGGTATTTTGCAAGCAAAATCCCATTCCATTGGTAACTACATCTCACTCTGTAGGTCAGAAGGAGAGACCCATGAAAAGATGTCATCCCACTCCAATATATGAGTTGGTGTTGCCAAGGAAGGAAGATTCCAGAACACTTGATGCAAAAACACATAAAGAGACAAAGCAAAGTCAGGTTCACTAGTGGGCATTTGATACCCATAGCCATCAGGCTTCCACCCATGGCCTACTCAGAGAGATATTTTATATGCGGTCCTTCTCTCTAGTGTCTGTTGTCTTGGTGAAGGAATCTGGTTCCCTCCTTGCCAGAGACATGTATAGGACTAGGGTGTGAATTGGATGTAATAAAACATGCCCTCCAGAATCAGACTTTCCCCACTGAATACATACAAATGCTCAGGAAAAGAAGGGGAGGAATGAATCAATGGTATGCTTGCCTACAAGGGATTGTATAAGTAGATTTGAGTCCCAGGGAATGTAGCAGGTTGCTCTAGAACTGTCCCCTACCACAGTGTACCCACCTTTTGTGGGACCCCAACAGATAAAATTAAATATTTTGATATGCTGGTCATCCATTTGAGCTAGTGAACTACCATGTCCAAGACACAAACACATCTCTGATAGATGTCACTTGTACACACCATTTAAAAATAAAAGATACCATTTAAGGAGGGTAACCAATAGGATTTCCACAGGACAGTGATGAAGTCTGCTGGAGGAGCAATGGCAATCAGCTACCCAATTCCTTGCCTAGCCCAAATTAACTACAAAAGTCTAAGTTCTGTATTTTTCACACTTGTGAAAGGCATGGACTGCATTTTTTAAGTTCTGTAGGTTAAACACAACATGTCCCAACTTATTTATGTAAAAGAAACATTTTTTTTTCTGGTGTAGCACATGTAAACCAGTATGAGCCTTCAGAATATCCAGCACTCTGCAGTGTTGGAGGATGATGACCACTGCACTATCTACCTTGCTTTGGGGTAGTCCCATTGAATTAAGTGTAGAAATAAATCCATTTCTTATAAATTCTAACATATTACATATTGCTTTTATTTGTTCATGTACCCCAAATCTGGGGATCAAGATATTTTCTGCCTGGGGAAGGCACTGTGGTGCATTGCAGGTGGAATTGTTCTTCTGTGCTGCAGCTTCCTTGTGCAAAAAAAAACAAATATTTACAGGATATTATGTTATTTTTTTTCCTCAGTGATTTTAGGAACCATATATCCTAAGTCACATCACCACACCATTCTGGGTGAAAGGCCTTATGTAACTGATTTCCACACATAGTAAACTCTCCAGCTTCCCCTATGCCAGAGTTAATGTACTCTCTTGACTTGCTATTTGGTATCTCTGTATTTTTTTGTTTTATTATTAAGCTAGTCATCCATGCATAGCCAATCCACATGATGTTTAGAAAAAGCCCATCTGGCCACCTTGTATGAACATTATACAATTTTATGTAGGTGGTATAGAAGACCCTCCTTCCTGGCAATGCTGCTAAATAGGGTACTGCCATTGCCAGGCCAGGTGAGCATAGGCTTAACTTATTTCCATGCACCTGTGTGGTGTCTCAGTCCTAAGGGAACATTTGTGATGTTCCAAACTCCAAGGATACTGCACACACTAGATTTTCCATTGTGCCATCTGTAGGCACCATACAGTGAACTGCCTTGTGATATACTGGAGTAGTGTTGTTTCCCATAGAAGCATTATGTTTAGGTTTAAGAGTACTGTCCTTGGAATCTAACCACAATATTTTGTTACAATAGCTATTAGAAGCATCTCCCAAGTAGGATCCAGTGCCATTTATGCTTTTGTTACATAGGGAGAAGTTCTCTGCCAAGTTTGGGACCCCCTATAGGGATCCTGTTGGCTTTGCTTGATATCTAGTTATTCATATCTAGTGAAGTCAATCATACCTCTTTATGGACTGGTTTTTGCACAACTTTAAGTCATACATCAAGTTAAGTTAACAAGGTATGGTCCACCATGTTGACTGGTTAGCTAGAATGATGTGGAGATTTATCCCATCATCATGATTTAAAATTTGATAAAGCCAACAGTGGATCTAGTTGGTAGCTCTGACAATAACTTGTGTCATTGGGACCCCTGAATGAAGGTGTTGTCCATCACTGTGAGATAGCCTAGGGATAAAAAGAGACAACATTACCAACCCCTCTTCCCTTTTCTGCCTGGGGCAAAAATGTTCTTGTCCAACAATTGGAGGTAAGAATTTTCCTGTTGTGGCTACCCAAGTTCTCTGTCTAAGCACCAAGAATTTAAATTTTCTAGAGGTTCATTGTCTTGTAATTTAACACAGTCTTTTTGTCCTCCATCATCCAGTCAATGGATGGAAGTAACAACTTAAATGAATTTGACATAGCCTATAATAATATTGCCTACCTGTACAGAAGTGGTCTGAATCCTATGTGTAGGCAAAGGAACACTAGTAACTTGGTGATTTGTCATCCTTTCCCCCATTCCCTGGAAGTCCAACAATATGGAGGTATATGAAGATAGCATCATCTCCTGGTTGGAATGGGGATGCCCTTGCAGTGATATTACTGTAACCCTGACCACACACCACACACTGGAAGCGTACTCCATTAGAAAAAGAAAAAGAAAAAGAACAGTTGTGTATCCTGAGATTGGGATTTCTCTAAGCTCAGTATTTTTCAACACACAATACAGTGCCATTTTTTTCTTTTTGCTAGAAAGCAGAGTTTAATGTTTAAGTGGTTTTAGTTAGAAGAAGGTACTTATAAGTTGTCTTTATTGACAAACTTTTGTATACTTGTTGTTTGAGTCCTCTGTTTTAATGTTTTAATGTCATTTGTTTAAGGGTGATAAGAAATATGAAAGGTCTATCTTATATATTGGGAATGTTCCCATTTAGGGTTTGCTTTCACTGTAACTGATGTACCTTGATTTGTTTACTGTTCCATGGGTATTTAAACATGTGGAAGAGGTGTTTCTCTAATGCTGAAATGGTGGCCCTGGTATCCATATGATGAATTGAAATTGTCCCATATATAAAGTATGTGCCTATAGCATTGATATTTCACCTTAACTCATGCCTAGAGGTCAGCAGTTTTATGTGGTTCAGCTGTCACAGTCATGTAGGGCTGAAGACCCAGCTGGTGTGGCCCACTTCTCTATGTTTGATGTGGGTTCATTGGCAGAAGTCACATGACTATGTCACATCTTTGTTTCTCACTTCTTCTAGAGTGAATCTGATTTCTCCCACTCTTGCACATGAGGTGAGATTCTATGTCTTGTTTGGTGATGGACCTATTTGGCAGTTGTGGCAACCTATTTATGCATGCTTGGTCAGCATGAGAGCTTACTTATATTCTTTCTTAAATTACCCTTTGCCATAGGCATAACATGGTGATGAAAGAATCTCTTTTTCAGCTCATAAGCTGTTGCCATAGTCTTTGTCCTTATATAGGGGAGACTCTGATAGGCCAACCATTGATTTGACTATTGCAAGACCATAAGGCTAGTACATTTGTAAAGGTCCATGAGTCTTTAAATATGAAACAGAAATTTAAGTTTGGAGTGGCCTGCACAGCCATTGCCACTGCATAGAATTTAGCCCAATGGGCAGAATGCCTTCTTTTAGTCTCAGTTGTTAGGTGACCATACTTGGGATGGATGGCTACAGCAGACAAATAGACTTTGTTAGACACGAGTTGTGTAGAATTGTCTGTCAACCAAACCATTCCATTAGTTGGAATATTTATTGGACCATGGGACCTCATTTAGACAAGGGAGAGCAGGAATGGCTACAGCAGGCAATTTTGCTGCCTCTATTAAACAGCTATTTATTTATGCAGTCACTGGACTTCCTGAGGCCCTGGTCAGGTTGGGTCTTGGATATAGCATTTTTATTTAATAATAGAGCTTTTTTGAGCTTGTCCCAGTTTATTAGCAGAAATAGTGAGTACCCACATGATGATGGTGAGTTTTAGAAATAGATATGGTGTGTCAATGGTTAAATGTTTCTTTTATACAAAGCCTCAATAACTGGCTAAAATCTGCCACTTGAAGAGGGGGTACCCGGTGGCTACTTCAGGGAGTTCATGTGTCCCAGACCCAAGGGGCTGGCATACACCCATCAAGCAGATGTTTGTTGCCATAGGTTCCAATCTATGGGGTAAGTGTTGCTTAGACTTGTAGTTTTACAGGACAGGAGGGCTACCTTGGCCTTAGTGTCAGAGCTCTGCCACTGCATGTTGCAAGGCTTCTCAAAGCTCCTGTTGTTGGGAGGCCCATTTAAAGGTTGAGTTTAACTAGATGGGCCTCAAGAATGCCTATATATTGCACATGCTGTCTCCAATGGCCACACAAACCTATCACCTCTTAAGTCACTCACTTGGGAGTGGGAGCTGCCATTGGAAATAACTTCTGCTTCTCTTTGGTATAGTCCTCTATCTGACCAAGTGGCCTCTAGGTACACCACCTGTTGGGCAAGTTCCTAGACCTTGTTGTGGTTGATAGTCCAATCTGTAGTTGTTTTAATATTTATGACTTTTGCAGAGTCTGCTCAACCAATATTTAGTAGCACCGACAGTAAAGATGAATACTGCATGACAAATACATTTTGGGTAACTGGGCTTGATGTACGTATAGCCCTATCCACTGGTGATAATTTGCTGGAAACTTAAGATATCCATGTGGGAATACAGTTAGAATATATTGTAGATTGTTCCACCTGAAGGTGGGTCTTACCCCACAAAGGGATAGAGAAGATGTTAGCCTTAGCAAGGTCAATACAGCATCCCTTTATCAGCTGCTACCACCTCAGTGAAAGAAATGATATCACTTACTGCAGGTCCCAAGGGTGATATGTTCCAGATTCCTGAGGCCTTTTATAATAAGCATACTTGTCTGTTAAACTGTGATAACATGATTCTCAACACTCCTGCCTACATGAAAAAACAAATATGTCCTAGTTTTTCCTGCAGGCTATGTGGTATTGCTTTGTTTGAAATATCCTTCAGAGGTCTGGCAACTCTGGTGGTGAGTACAAGTAGACACATTCTACAGGCATGGATTAAATTCCTCATTGCAAGGGGCATACCTCCTCAGGTGATGGTCCTGGTCTGTGATGCAGGCAACCAAAATGCCAGTACTTATAATGCACATGGTGGGGAAGGATTATGCTCACTGGCAGCAGAAATGGCCCACAGGACCCCACCCACGGGTGCATGTGCTCTGGTATCATGGGTCACTGTACCTGCTCATAGTCTGCCTATGCCATAGTTTGCACTTAACCCTGAAAGGCCCCTGGATTACTGTTACTTGGGCACATGTATTTAAGAGCCCCATGAAGGTCTGGGTTCTACTCTTTTTCCCATTTACCCAACTGGGACCATTGGGCTGCCAAGCACTGGCAGAGATACAGAGGGACATTGACTGCACCATTAATTGCTTTTTTTGAGGGAATAAGATCTGTACAGGTGAGAGGGATCATCCTTCCTACTCAACACACCCTGCTCACAGTTGGAATTGTCATCCTCACTGTCCTCATTGGGCTGATAGGAAGTCTTATTAATTGTCATTTTCTCCCTCCCACAACTGTGTTCAGGGCCTCAGAGTGTGGTTATGCCAGATTCTAAATCCTTTTCAGACCTGTGAGTCCTTTTCTTCATAATCTTAAGGTCTTGCCACCTAACTTAACAGGACCCCCTTTTGCCCAAAAGTGTTGAATACTTTCTTCCCTATGAATTTCATAAAATTATGCTCTATTGTGTCTTGAATTAATAACTAAAGCCACATTATCCAGAAGGTGGGCCCTGCCCCTTCCTTTGTCTTTCCCTTGTTAGTCTTCCTGTTCTCTCTATGGCTCTTCAGGAGAGAAAGCTTCCCATTGCTGAGCTCCAAGGTCTTGTCCCTCCCTGCCTGCCTCAGTGAAGAAGACTGATACCTCCCTGTTATTTGCATCCCAGAGTGAAGCTTTCCTACTGCTTCTCCCCACCATCCCTGAGGACAGAAAATGGGAAAGAGGGATCTTCAATTGGTGAGGGCTCTCTTTCACAAATTCTTCCAATACTGTCTGAGAGTGAATCATCTCATACATGTCATGCCCTGGGTCACTGTCATACAGCTAAATGTCTATCCCTTTTAGTCCCAGGGCCTTACAGCTTTATGTAGTTTTCTCCTTTTGCAGAAATCTCTCCCAGTTCAGAATACAGCTCTCCTATTTCCAACAAGGCAGACTAAAAGTGTCCTGGGTTTGTTCATATCTCTATCCTGTCAGTTGTCCTTTTTGATGTTGGCAAAAATGCCTCATAACAGAGAGTCAGAAATTATCTTTTCTATGCTGTTACTCTTGGCACTAGAAATCTGAGTTTCCTAGGCCCGCACATTAGACAGATACACAAACGAAATCACGTGAGCCTTCCCTGATTTCTGCCAATATCTAGCTTTATAATTTCTCTATGTGATCTCATAAAAAGACATCATTATAACAGTTTAGATTTTAGCAATATCACTAGTAGTTTGTAGCTGGTTTTTACAAACAGCCCAGACTCAGTGGAGCTCTCTGCATGGGAATTTGCAACCCTTGAGACATCATGGGGTTCAGTTAGTGGCAGAACTCTTCACAAGCAGCCAGTAGTTTCCCTACTGTTCTTAGAAACCATCTGTCTCATTTTCATATTTACCTACCACATTCATTCTTCCCTGCTAATAGGGAGGCTGCTTACATACCACTAGACCCCATATAGCCAGAGATGAGTCAGTTCCTCAGTCAGACAGTCACCCTTTTGTGGAGCTGACATGACCCTGGGATGAATGAACTGACAACTCATTAATTCTTCCCTATGGCATTGTGGGCTTCTTTTGGGATTCTGCCAACTCCACCAATCTGTCTGTCAGAAAGGGAGACACCTAAAGAGATGTCAGCCCACTACAATATAGGTGTTGAGTTACCAACAGAAGCACATTTCACATAACACTGGAGGTAACAATGTTTTACTTACACAAAGAGGATGCATAACAAGGTCAACTTCACTATGTTGCACTGGATCCCATGGCCAGCAGGTCTGAACACCTGACCAAAGCAGGGAGTTATTTTACATACAGCAACCCTCTCCATGCTTGTGTGTCTTAGATTAGGAACCTGGATTGCTCTGTGCAAGGCAATAGTGTAAAACAGTGGTTTGCTAGGTGTCATAAATATGCCCACTAAAATCAGACAGTCTCCAGTGAATATGTACATATGCTTAGGGCAGTAGGATTATGAATGAATTGGTAGGTAGTTTCCTTATCTAGTAGGGAGGTATATTTTATATTGCCATGCTGATAGGAGGTAATTGTGTATTCCAGGGTAAGGAAACAGGCCATGCTATGACTACACTTTACTATACGTTTCCCTCTGTAATTACTTGTTCTTCATCAATTTGAATGCTTGAATGAATTGGTCATGGCATGTGCCTTCTCAGCTAGATAACTGAGAGTACAAAAACATCCAAAGGATATTCTGTGTTGAGGGTCAGTTGTTTATAGTCTGCTTTTCATTAAGGAAAGGAGCTTTTGTGTAGAACCTATGCTATAAACTTACTGTGTCCTTTTTTTCAGTTGTGTATGAATTGTAAATACTTAATTGTTTGGTTCAGATATTTGCACAAAGTTTGATGCAAAATGCAATCTGAATTGATTTTTCTGATTCAAAACACTTAGTATTTTCTTCAAAGGTGATGTTGTCTAGTACTTTGAAATTGTCTCAAATACAAAGATACCTGTTAAAGAACTCATTCCTGATCTTCTTCATGTGATATCATTGTTTTCTTTTAACTCAAAACCATCTAAAATATCCAAAACATTTTTACAATGTGGAAAACTTTTCCAGAGGAATGCATTAATTACATGAGTATGAATTTGAAAAACTAGAATGCAGAAATTTATAGCTCACTAATACATAAGCAAAAAAAAGCACAAAAGGATGTTTTAACAAGACTAGATATGTAACAAGGATAGAATCAACTTTAATATCATATAACAAATATAATTATATTTCATTGATGTTTTTCTGAATTAAAATAAAAAGCTATTCTTTGGAGCTCAAGATATCTGTGAAAAAATTTCCCTAAAGCCTTGTTAATCTCCCTGTTCCTTGGGCTGTAGATGATATGATTTAAGAAAGGGGACACTGTGGTGTAGAACATGGCTGTGAGAAGATTGCTAAGAGATGCTTCATTTGCCATGGGACCTAAGGCAGCAGTCGCTCTGGAAATTAAAAACAAAATGAGAATGGCCAACTGTGGGGTACAGGTGGATAAGGCTTCATTGTGGGCTTCCACAGAATGCATCCTAAGCACCACTGAAAATATATCAATATAGGATTTAAACAAAAGACCAGAACATATTAAGGTAATACAAGCCTGTATTGGTAAAGCTGTAGACTCAGAAAATTGAATATCTGAAAAAGAGATCCTCAAATTTTCAGACACATCACAGAAATATTGATGGATTGCATTGGATTCTGTGAAGGAAAGCCTGAATATCATGCCTGTGTAGATAGCAGAATTGACCAAACCACTTGCCCATGAACCACCAGCTGTCTGTGTGCACAGACATGGGGTGATGGTGAGCCCATAGTGTAGAGGGTGGCAAATGGCAACAAAGCAATCATGGGACATCACCACAAGGAAAGCCAGCTCTGCTGAGCCAAAGGGGAGAAAAAGGAAAATCTGAGAGGCACATGTTAGGAAAGAAATTAATTTATTGCCTGTCAGAGAATTCACCACCATGTGGGGAAGAGTAACTGAAATGCAACAAAAATCTATGACAGACAAATTTCCAATAAAAAAATACATGGGAGAGTGTAGATGTGGGTGAATTACAATGGCAGTAATTGTTAAAAAGATTCCCAATCAAGGAGCCTAGATAAATCACTAAGAACATCAGACCTCGCAAAACTTGGAGCTCCCAGAATGTTGAGACATTATAAGGAGGAATTCTATGAAGATAGTGAGATTGTCCATGTCTTCTAGTATGTTGTAGCATGATATAATATGCTAAATATTAAATGGAGTCAACCCTCATTACTCACAAAGACAATGCCACCATTTTTATTAAAATACAGCTTTTCATCAGGAATTTAGCATAAAGTAAATGAAAAAAGGCAGTATTTGATTCAATGAAAGCACATTTTTCTCTTCATTTTCCTTCCTTTCTGTCCAAAACTATTAATTTCAACATTCACGTCATCAGAGAACTTAAATTCATTAAATGAATTAAAATAAATTTGACACATAAACATTTCAGTTATTGAGTCTCATTTACACTACCGCAATAAAGTTTCTTTTCAAACTGTATCTACATATATGCAGTAATTATTTTCTCATTTTCTTCATTAGTGAATGGTCATTCAAGATATGCTCTTTAAGAGCCTCTGCATCAGCCCATTTATTTGCACCATGTACAGTTCTTGCTGAGGCTGATTATATAGCATCAAACTAGTATGATTACTCACATCTCAGGTTCCTTGGCCTGTTGACTTAAACATTATTCCTATAACAAAGTTAATCAATGGTTCTGAGGTCCTTCTGACATTGATTAATCTAAAGGATTCCATATAGAGTATGCCTCACCACTCTCTCATTTCACTTGTAATATAAGAGATTCATGTGAGCCCTTTCTTTCCTCATTTACCCCACAGTCCATAAACAATTTTATTTAATTCACACAGCAATCAATTCCATTTTACTTTTGCAGTGTGTACCAGAGTTCCCTTAATTTCTCTCTAGTTTACCTTCTCACCTGCACACAGAAAAGTGTCACAACTGACATTACCTAAGAAAAGCATCACAACTGACATCACTCTTCCTCAAAGCATCCTTCCTTCCTTCAGACACAAAATACAATATCTTGCCTACTTGCTTTTTTAGACTTTACTGTATTTTCCTTATTCAAATTAACTAGTTTAACACAACTATTTTACTTGTACTTGTCTTTTAGTATTCCAAATAATAAATAAAAATGGTTGCAGTCTTAACTAAACTTTCAGCTCTAAAATTAAATATCATAATGGGTATCATTTCATAAGTATTTGATTTTTATATATGGAAAACTTAGAGGTATAATAAGTATAAGAAGGTTAGAATTTGTAATCTTGATATTTTATTCATATACAATCTCTTTGTAATTAAAATATTATATTGTTTTTTAGCATTATATGTGCATATTAATGGTAATGCATCATAATACAATGTACTTCATTAAATATACTCATTAGAATTCCTAATATATTTATTAAATATTTTATGCAAGTTGATTTTTCTTTAATGTTTATGTGTGTTTCTTCTATTAACCACATTGTTATTGAGGAAAATTTCTTTAAACAGAGAATTTTATTAAATATCAAAGAAAATACTTGGTGTTTAAGTCAATACTATTGACCTAAGGACAGGCTATTGGACATATGCAAACTTCCAGATAGATTTTTAAAAATTTCCTTTATCAAAAGCATACATTATGATTGATCATTAGATATCTCATCCCTATCCTCCATCTCTACAGATTTCCTCTTTCTCTTTGGTCTGTGCAAATTCTCAAGTTTCCCTTGCCTAAATTTACCATACATCTTCTATATCAGAGATCATTGTTATGGATTAATTCATAGCTTTTGGTGTAAACTGAAGAAAAGTGAGAGAGTTCAGGGTTTTTTTTTTTCCCTTTCTCTTTTCACCTCAGGAATATTTAGAAATTATTTATTTACAATATCAAAATATGGAAAAAAACAAAATCAGTGAGATAATTATTATTCATGAATTGTTAAACACGAGAAACCTAGTAACATGTCCAAAATCTACCTAAAACATATCTAGTTCCTAATATCCAGCAAAAAAAACAAAAAAATAGAAGAAATAGTTCATAGTAAAAACATCACTAGATATCTCCAGTGAATGTGTTTTTCCTTATTTGGACTGATTTCTATGAAATGCAATGTTAACAGACTGTTGCCTCTGATTATCTTAGCTATCTTTTATAATTTAGTTTCAGTAATATTTAGTCCTTGTACTACTTCAATTTCTTGGGAATTTTTGTAACACTTTATATTCCATATTTTGAGTACAGCCTATATATCACATATATATCTTAAGGAACCATTTTAAAAACCAATCAGGTTAAATAAATCCAGAATCAGTAACATTCATACTATCTTTGATAATAAATTTATAATATGGAGTAGAGATAGCATATGCTAAACATATTGAGACATATATCAAAGCTATCTTGGTGAATTATTCTATAGCCATTTTAGAGAAAAATAACCATCAATTTAAACATGCAAATATACCTGACAAAGGATGAATCACATTTATTTTTCCATTATATGAATATTTCTTTTCCTCAATTACAGATATTTTACAAAACTCATGATCCTGCCTTTTCTTTTTTTCCTCTGAAAAAAATTCATTGAGTCACTTCTCAGGGAGATTTACATTATCCTTAATCATATTAACAATTATGCTTCTAGATTCTTTGTCTACATATTTATTCCTTATGAAGCACATATATGGGTAACTCTCTCAGGAGACCTGGAGGAAGGGTGATTTCACACTCCAGTGACACCAATTTTACCTCAATTCCTGATTTGTAAGATTACATTGTTTATACTTTGGCAATTTAATTAAATCTTGAGTTAAATTTGTAATAGTGTATACTATTGATAAAATTAGCACAGATTTTTTTGTTGTTGTTAAATAAGAGATGCACTTTTTAAAGTTTCATAGGACACTGGTGATTCAATACATTTTAATTTTATCACATATTAGAATTTATTTACATAATTATATATAAATAATATCATACAAAAACAAAACACTGTGGCACAGTGTGTGATTCTTATAAGAGGTGCTTCCAAGGGATCCTTGTACATAGTATGTGACAGTGGTGAAAGTTTCCCCTCAAATCTGAAGTTACTTTGTGCAAAAGCAATTCTGAGGCAAGTATCCCATTTTCTGAAAATTCCTATTAATATATGTCAATAAAGAGAGTATCAGGGGATTTCTGGGAAAATGGCAATGAAGTAGTCAGGCAGATCTGTACTACTTCACATAAAAGAATGGAGAAAGGGCAAGAACCTACCTGAGGGACCCGCTTTGAATATATATAGAAGAGGAAAGTGTTCTGCATCATCCAGAGGGAACTTGTCAGATGAAGGCAATGGAAAACTGTGAGTTACTTGCCTCTGTGACTGGAAAGGCACATATACTCTGCCATCAGGGCAAGTAGTCTTTGTAGAGCCCTGGCTCACTGCTGCCAACGGAGTGGGATGGAGCATTCCCTGGGAGGAATGGGGGTCTGATGGAGAGTGGAGAGTGGTTTCTTTGCAGTGAGTTTGGCCAGCTGAGCCCTTTTGAATCTCAGAAGTGACCCACCCAATGGGTAGAGGGGAGGGGGCATCTCTTCTGGCAGGCTGTCATACTAAGCTTCCCTGGGAGAGAGAGGAATTAGATTAGAGAGAGGGTGGAGATAAGCACCTAATCAACATGGTTCTAGCAAACTGTTAGAAGTCCAACCTGCAGATAAAACCAAATAAATGTTCTGAAACCTAATTAACCTGTGGAGCCAATTTGGTTCAATGGAGGAATTCCTGCCCTGCATATGCAAGCTACCTGGTTTGATTCCTGAGTCTCCTTAGAGACCTGATGCAGAAAGTGATCCACCAAGCTATCAGCAACTAGCTGGTAACTTATGACAGGGAACATATAGACTTTTGTTTTGTTTTGTTTTGTTTTAGGTTTCCTTGGATCTGTTATTTTTTTTATTTTTTAAAGGTTCCTTTTTTTTTCTTTCTTTCTTTATTTTACTTTCTAAGACTTGGTACATCACCTGCAGAGAGCAGGCTGCAGGGTGATTGATTGATGAACACTGGAGGCCTGAAAAGCTCCTTAAGGACCTAAGATGTAAAGCTGTTTTTCCTTGGTGATTTTTTGTATTAATTGTCACTGTTTTTTCATTGTTTATGTTTCCTCTTTCTTCGTTTCTTTTTTCTTCTACCTATTTTTCTATCTACTTGATTTCTTTTCTTTCCTTCAATTTTCTATCTTCCATTTCCTATTGTTTTCCTTACATTCCACCTATTTTTGTTTGGCTATCTTCTTTTTTTTTCTTTTAACTTCCTTCTCTTATTTTTTTCTATTTCTTTCTTTTTTCCTTTCACTTTTTTTACTTTTTTCTTTTTCTCTCTTCTCATCATTCTGCCCATTTAATTCAATCTATATGTTTTTCTCTATTTTGTTTCTTGTTTGTTTTCTATTCCAATTTTTTTAATTTTGTACTATTTATAATTTTTTTACTTATGCTAATTATTTATTTTATTAATAATTAACTATGAATGGTTCATCTTCTATATTTAAAAAAAAGTTATTACTATTATGATTTTTCACTTCTTATCTCTTTCCTTCTTTCTGGTTCTAATTTTTTTTTTTCCAAGAAAACACAGACAACAATGAAATAAAATAAGAAGAATAAAGTGACAAAGAGAAACCTTGCCACACACACAAACACAACAACAAAATAAAAGCCTAGAGAAGGAAGAGAAGCAAATCAACTGATTAAGCCCATCAAGATAAACAGATACGTAGAAACCAACAAAAAGTTATAAGCCATACTAAGAAACAGGAAGACATGGCCCAGTCTAACAAACTGAAAAACAGGAGGAGATGCAGACTCTGGAGCAACTAATCAAGGATGCCCAAACAAATATCATGAATCAACTTAATGAAGTGAAGGAAGAGATTAAAAATACTGAGAAAACACTGGATGAAAATACTGAAGAAATTGTAAACATACATAAAAAGATAACAGATATGATGGTGATGAATGGCACAATGGAAGAAATAAAAAATACACTGGAATCACATAACAGTAGATTTGAACAGGCAGAGAAAGGAATCAGCGATGTGGAAAGCAGAATATCTGAAATCAGACAGACAGTAGAAGAGATAGAAAAAAATAGAAAAAAAATCTGCAGGGACATAGGGATTTGAATGAAAAAAAGAAACACACATAAATACACACCAAAGGTATCTCAAAGGGAGAAAAGAAGGAAAGTGGGGAGAGAGAGTATTGGAGGAAATAATGGTTGAAAATTTCCAAACTCTTTTGAGGGACATGGAAGTACATGTCCAGGAAGCACAGTGTACCTCACACAGTATAAATCTTAACAAGCCTACCTCAAGACATAGTTATTGAATTGTCAAATGCTCAAGACAAAGAGAATACTGAAAGCAGCAAGAGAAAAGAGATCCAACACATACAAGGGAAGCTCAGTAAGATTAAGTGATGATTTCTCATCTGAAACCATGGAGGCAAGAAAGCAGTAGTATGATAATAGTTAAGGTAAAAAAAGAAAAAGAAAACTGTCAGCAAAGAATTCTGTATCCAACAAAGTTGGTATTTAAAAATGAAGGAAAGTTCAGAATATACACAAATTAACAGAATTTAAGAGAGTTTGACAACAAAAAACCT
>JAQZBX010010199.1:12985-44810 GCA_029593785.1 Cabassous unicinctus | reverse complement strand
GGCACTTTTTTTTCTTTATCTCCTTTCTGATCTGTCCTTTTCTTTCTTTCTGTCTTTAATTCTTTAAGAAACCATATTATAAAAGTGCATGTGTTTATATATACATATATATATACTTCTGTGTATATATGTATATGCATATTTATTTTTACCTAGCAGCAGGTATTCAGAAGCATTATTGAAGCACCATGAAAAATTCATGTTCCCTGCTAGTAAGTGGCATTTAGTTTCTTTGTTTTCCTATCTATTTATTTATTTAGTCTGAGGGTTTAATAAAGAAAATTACATTGCGATTGTAAGATGAAGTCTGTAATATAAAGCATTCTAGGGTACTTCCAAAGGCACTAAAATAACCCAACAGAGCAAAATTTAAACACATTCCTGGTACTATTTTATAAGAACTACAAGTAATGAAAGCCAACTGGACATATGCAATTATTAAAACGTAAACTGCTGGAAGTGAAGTCAATTCAATAACATAATTCCCTACTTTCTTATTTTTCAGACTTCAAATATGTGCTTCCCAAATTTCAACTTAAACAGCTGTAGGAATCAATATCACAGGGTTCTAAGCATAAGACTCGATTAATATGATGCAGAAGAATGCTGGGAATTGATACAGCTGATGTGAAATGAAAGTCAATGGCTGTACCTGTAGCCAAAACACACGTGGAGGAAAAATAACGCAGGTCCTATTTTTGTTTGTATGTGTGGTTGTGCTTCCCTATTCCCACTGCTTGCCCCATGGAATCCAGTTGAGTTTAGGGAGAACAGATTTTGTCTCATGAAGTTGGAAGCATTGCTTTGCCAATTTAAAGCATGGACTGTATTTTGGATTCATTACAGTAGATATACCTCACAGGTTTTAAAGTACAGTAACATTTGCTGAAACTATTTGTGAGTTGATAAAGGACAAAGAAGAATAGATTTTTCTTTAATTCTGTGTTGAAAACTAACCTGGGTTCCTTTTTATCAGAAAGAAAGCCTTGTGAGGTAAAGCTGAGTAAAAAGCAGACAGTTCTGTGGGACAGTATATTAACATGATGATTCCTATACACAGAGATAAATATAAGAAGGTCAAGAAGGGTATAAGCCAAAGTAGTAACAGAGGTGTTATCTTCTGTTAATAAGATTATAGAAGCCCAGTGCCACCTAAGAGAATCTGGATACAGTGAAGAGAGAGGAGCACTGTCATTCAGACCAGACCCTGCAGTCCAGGTGAAACAGGTCAAGCCACCTTGCAAAGTGTCTCATTGCGCCAGACCTGAAATCAAATTCCTTTTTTACTTAACCCAGTTCTGGAGAGAGGGTACTAGAGCATGTGGGGCTGAAAAGGGCTCATAAGGCCAGCTTTTATCAGAGAAACTGACAAACTGTGAATTTTAAAATGAATTTTCCATCTGACTTTATTTTCAAATACACTTTCTTTTTTAAAAAAAATTTGCTTTCTGAGGAGTTGACAAATATCACTCTTAGGGAATCTAATTATACAAAAAAATACTACATCTAGTCTGGGGTAGATATATTTATTTTTGGTGACATAGATTAAGTGGTAGTAATTACACAGTAACCATAAGGTAAATGACAGGTAACCCCAGAACTGTACCTGCCTTTCTGACCTCTTTAAAAAACTGGATGTCCACCGCAGAGATGTTTAGGAGGAAATCTCTGAAGTAGTGACTCACCAGAATACCTTGCAGCTCACAGGTGATAGGCAGGATATGCTACTTTTAAGGTAGTTACAGCCTAATTCACAAAAGTTACTAATGTTTTCTTTTTCTAGAAAGAACCAAAAAGAAATGCCTCAATTTAGCTCCTGGTGTTTCAGGTGGGAATGCAGAGGAAGGCTGCTAGGGCAGGTCAGAGGGACAGGGTGGGCAGCATTAATAATCAAGGTTAGCTTCTAAATGCTGGTAGCAAGATTGCTTCTGAATTGTCATCTTAGGTAAACTATAGATAAATGAAAAGGGCCAGTAATCATACACTGAGATTAATAAACAGCACTTCAAAAATTGACCACATGAGGGCTTGCAGCCCACTTTCACAAGGCAAGGCACCCACATTTTGTCTCCTCAGGCCTGGCTTGCGGAGCCACTCTTGTGGCCATTTCCAAAACCTCCCTCATTCCATCTTTGCTCTTTGCTGAACAATCCATGTACCCAAAAGCATCAGTCCTGTTTGCCATATCTCTGCTTTCTTCGGGTTTCACAGGCTGCTTCCTCTTGGCTAACTCCTGCCTCATGTGCTCACCATTCTGAAGATCTTTCTTGTTCCCAACTAGGATGATGGACATGTTGGGAGAGAAATGCTTGACTTCCAGGATCCACTTAACTGGGATGTTTTCTAAATCATCAGGGCTATTAATGGAGAAACACATCAGTATATAACTTCAGGGTATCAGTAGAAGGACCTCAGGCATTCAGAATCTTCCTGCTCAGTGGTTTCTCACAAAGCCAACTGCTTCCCATCCAGTTCAACACCTGCCTCATAGTTCTCAAACACCATGGCACATACCTGGGAACTGGTCCTTGGTGAAGACTACGAGCAAGCAGATCTTGTCTCAAGCTCCATCACCGACAATCACCAGCTTCTTCTGGATGGCAGCCTTCCCTTACAGAGGTGCTTCCCGACTCACGGCCTGTGTGGCAGAAGCTCTACAAAGTACCTTGAACTTCTCAGATGAAAGGCAGTCAAGTGCTGGCCGGTCACCAAAGAGAAGGCAGTGTAGGGCGGGGAGCTTGTGTGTTGGAGATATGTTTAATACCAGTGAAATAGAACAAGAGGAAGAGCCTGAGATGAACCAAAAAGTAAAACTCAGGGCAACCTGATGGAAAGAAAAGTGTGAAAGTCAAGATCAAGAGGCTGCAATAGGAGAAACTGCCGTACCAGAATAGTATAACTGAATTGGCTTGGACAGCAGGGAGGGGAAGAGCTGCAGCCTTGGACATAGTGGGAAAGATGAAACCATTAAACCATTAAGGCTACATACAGTCTTTTCTTACCACATCTCCTTCTTTGGAACCATTCCAGATTAGTTATGGACCAGCCTAACTCAAATGCCACCATATATGTTTGGGTGTATAGGTTTTGCCCTGCACAAGAGTCTCATCAACTGAGCACATGGAAGCTAAAATCCAGACCATGTTTCCCTGGCCATGTCTACTTCCCCTGTGTGCAGTGATGTCTTCCCAGAGGAATAGTCACCTTTTCTAATCACTGGAAAGTACAGCATGGACTAATACAAGTCCTGCTGACTGCTAACTAGTTCTATTATAAAATTGGGTAATTCAAAGCCCAGCCATGTTTTCTTACCAACATTCTTAGTATTCAAATCCAGCTGAATATAGTCATGAGAACATTTTCATGTATGCATTCCTGATGTCCCATCTCCTCCCTGCCAAAACCACATTTGGGCAATTGAGCACAGTAGTTAAACAGTCCCAAGGGGTACATTTGAAGATTGTTAAAAGCAATTGAAATAAGAATTTCTAATGGGATTCAATTTTGAAACTACAATTCTATTATTTGACACTAAGAATGTTTCCTCCTTTATATGAACCAAAGGAGGAATCATCACCTAAAAGATGATTTTAAAGAAAGAGCAGATATGACACTGAATGTAGAGAAAGTAACCATTAAGGAAGAAAACTTAAGTATATTAGTTGTTTAACCATTTGGCAAATCTTGTTTGCATGGATGCCGGGGTGTGTATGTGCTCATCGTGCTTTTAAAAAGGATTTACAGAGGTTATCAGATAAATCTGGCCAGTGGCTAAAGGTGGTCTTAAGGAGGACTACAGCCACCTAGCTCCTTGACTGACCTTAACTGTGAGTGTAGTCACCTTGGCTAGGACCAAAGGTGGGAAAGGAAACTAACATTTATTAATTATCCACTATAAGCAGAGTACCATCCCAGGTTCTTTTCATTTAATAACTTATTTAGTCATAATTCCATCAATTGATAATTGATTATTCTTAAGCATGGAATGCCAACATCAGAGCTTAGCTAGACCCAGCTTTCAAGGCAATACTGAAGAAGTTGTCACATTTCTATGGCCCTGTAGCCTTGACCAATTGCCTATTGGAAGCAAGGTATGGGTGACTCAAGAACTGCTAGGCTGTTCACCAAGGATGGTAAATCTGGATTTGGGAAGCAGAGGCTGAGAATAGCAGTAAAGGAAAAAGAGTTTCATCAGGGGTTTGTAAGTCAAAACCATCCTATTGTATAGTAGCCCCAATGAAGTCTTGGGTCACAAATTCCTACTAGAGTTTTGGATATGAGCAATAGAAATGACATTAGAGAGGAGAGATGGATAACATGGTAGGACCTTGTAGCAATTTGATATGGTTTATGAATTCCAATAATAGATATTAGATTATGTTTGTAAACTGGTCTGTACCTGGGCATGATTAAATTATGATTAGGGCTTTGATTGGGCCACGTCAGTAGGACGTGGGGGTATGGATTCACAGATAAAACTACACGGCAAAGCAGAGAAGTTAGTTGGAGTTTTGATGCTGGAGTTTTGAGCTGGAGCCTGGGAAGTAAGCACACAGAGGAGCAAAGGAGATGAGCCCAGAGAGAAATGAGGCCCAGGAAGAGAGGAACCCAGAAAGCCTGAACCCTGGCAGACATCAGCAGCCATCGTGCTCCAACATGTGGCAAAAGACTTTGGTGAGGGAAGTAACTTACGCTTTATGGCCTGGTAACTGTA
The DNA here is from genome assembly GCA_029593785.1 of Cabassous unicinctus. NCBI lineage: Eukaryota > Metazoa > Chordata > Mammalia > Cingulata > Chlamyphoridae > Cabassous > Cabassous unicinctus. The sequence continues at coordinate 40,096 of JAQZBX010010199.1, read as the reverse complement.
AGCTTCTACCCCAAATAAATACCCTTTATAAAAACCAACCAATTTCTGGTATTTTGTATCAGCACCACTTTGGCTGACTAATACAGACCTCAATTTAGGAGGCAAAAAAAAAAAATTCTTATTGTTCTCTTTTCTTCTTTTTACTAAAGCCATCTCCATTGATGTTTTAAAAAATCTCCTTGAATAAAATACATAAGAGATACTAGATTTTGAAATGTAGGATAGGGACATATTAGAGTCAGAATCATAGAATTTTATAGTTGGAAGGAAACACAGAGATCCCCTAGGCAAGTTTTCACAGCGTGTTGTGTTGAGTTCTGTGTTCTATGGTACCTTGGGGTTTTGGTGGGGTGGGGACTGGGGGCCCACTGAAAGGCTTGGCTGGTATAGGGAAGAGAAAGTTGGCATGGGCTAATTTTAATCTCATTTCTATATTAGGATTCTATGCAAGATTTCCTTTAGAGAAAAAAAGGGATTCTACTATGTTAAAAGAGGGGGAAGAAAACCCCTCTTTTTACCCATGAATTCCATGGAGTAGGGCTCTATAGGGTGATTTGCTCAAGGATCCATGAGGTGGTAGCAGTGCCTTCAATCCCCTGACTCCTGGAGACTCCCACCACTACGCCAGGCTGCCTCTCATTATGCAGCCTAATTCCCTATGAGATGGCTTAATTAAAATTGTGGCCATTTTGGTTTTAATCTTGAGATTCTAATTATTTTATGTTAAATATCTTAGTAGCTAATAAAAATGAATTAAATGTATAAATACAACATTAGGTTTAAATAATTTTTTAAACTGTGTTTGTGCCCTCTATCTCTCTGCCTGCCCAGACTTTAATATTTTAATCTATTTCTGCCTCTGCAGATTAAACTACATGCCATTTCTGAGAGCAAATGCCTTATAATGTCTTTCTTCAAGGTCAGAATATTATTTTCAGGAAAATTGTTCTCCTAAACCAACCAAGTATAATTACCAAGTGTTTGTTATCCTGCAAGAATTTACATAGAAGTGATAAACAGTAAACTGCAATAGAGTTCTAATCTTTTCCAACCAACTCTGGTACCACCATAAACCTCCAGGAAAAAAGTCTGAAACCACAGGAGCCCAATATTGCATTTACCACCTCGGGTTCTATGTTCTTAGTCACAGCCACAAAGGATCTGAAACTATGAGGCGCCCAGGGTCCTATGACCCCTCCTGGACTAGCAACACCTCCCTCTATAGGCAATAAATAATGATAATAATAAATAATGAGCACATTTTAGCATATATGTTTACTCTGTGTCCAGCATTTTTAAGTACTTTACATGTATGATCTCATTGATTCCTCACAAGAATGCTATGCAGTGGGTTCTATTATTCTCCCTATTTTGCAGAAAAGAAATGGAGGCATGAACATTTAGTAACTTGCCCTAAGTTACACAGTTAGTAAACGGTGAAGCTGGGATTCAGTGCAGGTTACTGCAGGGGGGGCCCTACAGAGGCAATGCAGATGTAGTTTAGTCCAGTAACCAGTAACTCAGCAATCAGATCTAAAGAAACCAACGTAGCCACTGTAATGACAACTGGGTTAGGGGTAGCACAAAAACAAGAACATGGGCCTCTTTTTTTGGAGCTTAACTTTCCCAGAAGAAATCAGCAAAGGGTGACGAGGGCAGAAAGGCTGGTGGGGAGGTGGGGGGAGCGGCGCGGAGGTCGCTGTCTTATAAGATGTTCCAGTCGCCATCTGTCCTCCTGACTAGGAACAGATTCTGGAACCTAAAAGCCAAAGGAGTAGGGATGTAGGAAAAATTGAGACTCTGAGAATTTAGAACTGGAATCTGGGGAAGCTTAGGAAAGAGGAGAGATACCAGCACTGAAGAATGAAAGCGGCAGCTATGGAGGAGCTGAGAGAGGCCAGTGGAGGCAGCACAGGAGCTGACGGAGGGTAAGCCCATGTGGGCTAGAGGAGGAGGCTGAACGGGAGCCCAGAGGAACAAGAGCCAAATGAGCCTGAGGCGGCACCTTTATTCACACGTCCCTTCTCTGGAGAGCAAGTTTTGCCTCCCCAACGACTCCTCCAACCATGACAGGGAAGTTCTTAAAGGCAGCAACCACGTCTAATTCAACTTTGAATCGTCCATATAGTCCACGTTTTTCAAACTGGGCAAAAAGTATACTGCATGGAGTATTTGAAATTTGTACATTTCTGGCTAGATTTAAAGTTGCCCATTTAGCACAGTGTTTTACACAAGTTACTAATGACACTAATTATGAATTGAATTGGATTGAGTTGCATTGATCGATGGCTTCCTTCCTGGAAGTTTCAGACATGACGCAGAGATATTGGTGAGTAAGCAAAATTCTCTCCACTTATAAAATCACCCTGGTTTGGTTGACAGTGACACTATCTGTAGCCGTTGCGCAGTTTGATGTAATTATGAATTCCAAAAATATAATTGGATCATGCTTGTAAACTGATCTGTTAATCTGGGCATGATTAAATTATGATTAGGGCGTTGACTGGGCCACGTCAGTAGGGCATTGAGCCCCACCCCTTGGTGGGTGGGGAATCGAATATAAAAGGCAAGGCAGAGAACAGAGTAAAAGCGGTTTTTGAGAAGCAGTTTTGATGTTGGAGAGAAGGCCCCAGGAGAAGAGAAGTGAGCCGTTTGCCTGATAGTCTGCAGCTGACCTTGTGAAGGAACCAAAGGAGCTAAGCCTGGAGACAGAAACGCAGTCCCGGGAAGAGAGGAACCCAAGAAGCCTGAACCCTGGCACAAACGCCGGCAGCTGTCTTGCTCCAACACATGACAATGGACTTTGGTGAGAGAAGAAACTTAACGCTTTATGGCCTGGTATCTGTGGACTTCTACCCCAAATAAATACCCTTTATAAAGACCAACCCATTTTTGGTATTTCACATTAGCACCCCTTTGGCTGACTAATACACTGAGAGAGTACAGTTTTGACGCTGATGTGACACCTTCCCTTACCATTCTCCCATTACCAAAACCATTCTCCAGTAAAAGCAGGAGGAGTTCTGGATTTTGAGGAGAGAGGGCAGGCTCCCTGCTCTCACACGGGGAAATAACTTGGGAAACGAGTACTTAACAGAGAAGCTTGTGGGGATGGAGGAAACCATCGAAACTGAAACCACCATCTTCACTCTTCTACTTATTACTAGCTCTGCCTATATGCATCTGTTTCCATTTGAAACAAATGAAAACCTCCCTTTACTCTGTTGACATCAAAACCAGAGACCTGGGCCCAGCTCACTGTCACAGCTGCTCTCGTTAATGATACTTATAGTCCTCTCCTCTGAGTGCTGGGAAGAGAGCAGCACAGGTTAACAGACAACAGGAGCCAGATCCCGAGGAGGCTGGGAAAGTTCCCGCATCAGGAGAGCAGGTGGCACTGGGACTCCACCCACTTTGAGAGAATGGGGCGAGACCTAGGGCTGTGGGTCCGATGCTGCTCCCAGGAGTGTTTGAGGTCTATTCCAGTCCTCTCCCACTTGACTGCGACAGGAGGCCCATCCATCTCCTTCCCTCTCCGCTTTCTCTTATCTCCCTGCCTGAATCTGAGTGACAAACAATGGTCTTCACCAGTTTCAACAATACACAGATTTGTAAGGATTGAACTGACCCAAACACACCATACAAATTAGAACAGGCCCTGGAAGCCTCAAAAAGAAAATCAGACAGGGGACTTAAAAGAAAAAGAATTGATGCTGCTTCTCCTTCATCTTTCTCGTGGTTTTCATGGAAATTGCAGGGGGGCATGGGTGGTGATTGACAGCAGAGAGCTGCCTCTACCCATTTTGGCCCTGCCTGAAACGCCCAAGAAAAGTGGAATTGGGTTAAACTTAGCTCAGAGTGGAAAAAAAGTGACAACAACACTGCAAATGTTTAAAGCTTATAAAAATAGACACAGGGCTAAAGGGTTTTGTTGTTGTTTTTCCAGGCTTGGCACATACTTGTCACTCAAATATTATTTGTGGAATGAATAAAGATTATATGCAAAATTATACCAGAATGCAATGCCTTCTGTATTTTCCTGGTCACTGGCTATCTATGTAGTCTTCTCTTTTCCACCCAACCCCGGCACCTTAAGCTCCTCATATAGTAGGCCGCCAATTATTCCCCAAAGCCACCAGTTCCTTCATGCACAGTGCATCTAGAAAACTTGACCCACCTTTCCAGACCTTGGTCTGATAGTCTATCCTGGGAAGGCTTTCCTGACTGCCTTGATGGGGAGTTTACTTTTCCTCTCCCTGCCAGATGGCCGTCTTCGCCATGCTTCAGTTATACTTATCACAGGGTACTGTCATGTATCTGTTTGTATTTCAGTTATATCTACTAAGTATGCCTATTAGTACTAACTACTGAGTTTCATGTGGGCAAGTACCAGGATGGGTGATGGCACATATTCTGTTCTCAATACAAGTTTAATGAATGAATAAATGCTCGTTAATTGATTTGACTAAAACTGGGGGAAGAGGCTTTCCCTACCCCATAGTGCACCTAAACCTCAGCAATCAGTCTCACAAATACACACTGTTGATCCCAGGGCAAAGGGAAAAAAAAATATGTGAACTCTGATCAAAAAACCATTCTCACCCTGAAAAAAAATTAAGAGGCGCAAGAATTACTGGTGATGAAATATTAGCAGCAATTCAATTGCACGTAGGTGGGAAGGAGAATATGCTGATTTGAAATTTAGTAGTTTAGGTGGCACTCATTTCCCAGGGGCCCTGTATCTTCCACTGCTTTTCGCTGGGGCACAGGCCCCTATCAAATTCTAGGAGGATATTTGGCATAAAAATTATTTCACTGAACCATGACTCCATGTAATAGCCTTGAAATCATCACTGCATCTTCAACAAAAACAACATTTATCTGCTTTGTTCTCAAGGCTCTTGTTATTAGAATCTACACAATAGAGTTTGGTGCTGTCCCTAAAAATGATTATGCATTGTCCTGAAAGAGACTGAGAATAAATTCTACATTGCCTTTGATTTTCAGAAGCTCAAGATTATACTGAATATTCAGTTATATTAATATCTAATCCTTCATCACTAATTTTAATAACCTTTTACTTTTCCACATTTTTTGACAATTTCCTAATCTTTAATTTAGCTACCTTATATGTGTGTATATGTATAAGTTTTTTTTGTTAATTCAAATCGACTCAGAATATAAGCAGATTTTAAATCATACATTAGGTAGAAGAAACATATAAGAGCAGTTGGGCAGGACTAGGAACCAAGTACAAACCCTAGGGGACCCTATTTGACTGAGAACACCCCACAACCTTAGTCCATTGGGTTGAACCATATGAAATTGCCAATATTCTACAATTTTTGACCTCCAAAATGGCCATGATTTTCAGCCTAGTTCCTGCTCCCCCTGGGTCAACTTCAAAACCTTTGGGGTTTCTAGTACTTCCCAGTTCTGTGAACTCTGACCTGCTTTCCTTCTACCACAGTAGTTTTCAGGCTCAGCTGTATATTGGAATCATCTGTGGACCTTTTAAATATCCTGATGCCCAGGTCTTACCCTCGGCCAATGAAGTCAAAAAAATTTAATCAATGTCTCTTTAGATTAGACACAGGCATCAGTGTTTATTTTAAAGTTCTACAGGTGATTCTAATATGCAGCTAAAGTTGAGAACCACTGCTCTACAGGAACAACCCTTTATGTTTCGCTTTCACCTAAAAATATGCTTCTACCTAAAGAACTGGGAAGAGACCCTCTTGAGCTCTGCCAAGATTATCTAATTATCAAGAGGACCTTAGAGTACCCTATATGTCCTGTTCTTCTTATAGACCATAGGCCTTACCCACAACCTGATTCTCTTAGTTAGACCCTCAAACCTTTTTCATCTGTCATTTCATCTGTAGCCTCGATGACTCAACACTACCTTGGGGTAAACTGAAAATGCCATGACCTACTCTCCATCCCCTTGGCATTGTCAGATGATATCTTTTTCTCTGTGCTAATTGCCCAGGCACAAAAATTGTCTAATTCTAGGCACACTTAATCTCTAAGAACTCCTGTCTCCACCTCTGAATAGGAAACATTGAATGCTGATGAAGGCTCTGCTTCCTGAGACACCTGTTTTCCAAAACAGAAAGGCTGGAGAGAATCCTGTCCTCATTCCAGTTTCCCAACTCTGCTTTCATGGTAATTGCTCAGCCTACAAAACTATCTGTAAACAGGCATCTGTTCCAATTCTCCGATTGCTAATGTTCGACAACGGTTTGCCTAGCCTTCAGAGACCTCGACATCATCCACCTTGGCTCAGCACCCTTAAGAGCCAATGATGTAAGCCAGATGCTGAGTGCTTCAGGCTGAGTCTGACCTCATTCCCTTGTCAGGGGCTCTGCCACCTCCTGCCATTGGCTGCTGCTGGGGAGGCTGAAGTTAAAGGTGGGCACTTAGCACATTTATTACATACGGGGCTTATTAGATAACTGGGCTCTGTTGTGATAAATTGGCTGTGTGCTTCATTTGGACTCTCAATGCTCTGCAGGTTTTTCTAATTTAGTTTTGCCATGGCTCAGCCAAGATGGGATTCAGGGGGAGAAGAAGGAGAGAAAGAGGGAAAAAAGAAAAAGCTTGTATTGTAGATCAAATTCTTGCTTTGCCTCTTCTTGGCTCTGAAATGAAGGGCCTTTTACGCTGCCATCCTCAACAGCATCCACAGAGCTGTCTTCCTCAGGGAGGTTTGCTTTTCTTAACGTGCCCCTACTCTTTCAGGATGGCTCCTCCATTTATTAGGAATAGTCGCTGCTTTGGTCCAAAGCTGTCACTTTTTTCCCTTTCAAGTTTGAGTTTAAATGTGCACACATGCACAATCACACACACCTCCTGGGTACTACCCCTAAAGGCAAGCGGGGAGAGGGAGAAAGGGAGATGGAGAGAGGAGGTGGGAGAGCGTTGTTGGCTGTGTCCTGTGTGAATTGCTCTGTACCTGCAGCCTTTTGCGAAGGCTTCAGATCTCTCTCCCTCCAAAGGAACACCAGAGCACTGAAGGCTGCCTTGAAACGTGGCAGGCTTTGAGTGCGTCTGTGCGTGCTTGTGCAATGAAACAAGAAAATCCATTTCCCTACCAGAGTGACTGACATTTCTTTCCTCCTTAATGCCGGCCTTGATCTTTTCCCGACTGAATTTTCTGATTCCCTCCAGCTTGCCTTATCAGTGGGTGAACCGTCATCAAAGGAAACAAAGATCATACGGTCCTTGATGCCTGGCCCGGCTTAGGCTATCAGGTCCACTGACCACATCCCAAAGGCAACGCCTGGGGAGCAGATGCCAGCAAAGTGGCTCCCTCCCTCAGTGGCTCCTTGAATGAGGAAATCCCAACATGCCAACAGCCTCTAAAGTGGTAAAACCTGGACAGCAAAGAAAGAGATTTGCCTGCCTCATCTACTTTTCTGTAGTGTCTGTAGGATATTTTACTGTTGAGTCCCTCTCCCAGTCCTAGTCCATATCATTCCCCTAATTTTACCCAAATGACGTTTAAATAAAGATGCTTTTTACAGAGTAGTCACATGGTTTATTGGATGTTCCAGAGAGATGTAAGCATTCCCAGCTCCGCTTCTCTTTTGCATTTACATAATTTTTTAAAACTTCTCTAAACTTCAATTTCCCCATCAGTAAAGTAGGTACAATGTCTGTCCCACCTCATACACACAAGCACTTGAAACAGGGCCCGGTTCATAAGAGCTTAATAATTGCTAGTCATTATCATTTTTACTATTTCTCAGACATTTTGAAAGTATCAAAGCCCTTACCAGCCCTTTTTGTATTCCTCACTTCCTTTTCTTCAAGAAGGGACTCCAGGTCCTGCTTCAGGGAAAGGAGAAGGTAAAGGGCTGGACGGAACAAGAGATGCCAAAATCATTGCCATTTTTCCCAGCATGACAGGGAACCTAAGGACATGCAAAAATCACGATTACTTGAGTCTCTCCATTCTAAAATGTACATTTTTTCCACAGTCTAATGTTTCTGAAATCAGGATGTATTTTCAATTAATGTGTACATTTAATACAGAAGCATTTTCTTTCGTCAAAAAGCAAATACTCTTTTGATGGTGCATCCTATGGAACCTTTAGAATTCAGAAGATGAAAGTATTTCAGGAGAGTATGGCTTTCTCAGCCCCACTCTGTGCCAAGTACCGGTCTGGTTTGGAATAGCCAAGAGGGCAGCTGGCTATTTGTTATCTGGGCCCTGGTATTTGGGTACCATTCTGCTAGGAGATGGAGGGAAAGGGTAGGGGCTGGCTGTCATTCCTGGAAACCTCCCTAATGGCGTCGTGAGGATTCTCTCATTTTGTTCTATAGAGATCATCTGACTCTGACCATGTTGCAAAATCGCAATGCGAGGATGACCATACTGACACCTAACCTTCTTTCAGAGTGTGAGACCCGTTTCATGTTGAGTCTCAGTGCCCTGAAGACAAAGTACCCTTCATATGCATTCCTCCCTTAGTATTTGGTAGGCGGCTGTCGCAATTGTCTGCGTTACTGAATGCCACCATGTGCCAAGTACGGTTAAGAGTTTGGAATACAAAGGTGAGTATGCTTTCAAGGAGCTTAGAGGCTGAGAGAGGAGACTGAGAAGAAATGTTTCCTTATCATATTGTAAAACTTTATAATACATTCCCTCTAACCCTCAGAACTTCGCAGGCTGGGATTTCTTATTCCCAGTTTACAGATGGGGGACTGTTGCTTTAGGAGGTTGAGACTTGCACAAGGCCAAATAAAGCTTTAAGCAGGAAAATCAATATTCAATTCCTATTTAATACTGCAAACTGACCCATCTCAGAATTCCTGATCCTTGTACACGGTTCTGATTTTGTTTTTATTTCCATGCCCCGCCCCCCTTTTTTTTTTAGGTACCAGGGCCAGAGATTGAAACTGGGACTTCGTATATGGAAAGCCGGTGCTCAACCACTGAGCCACATCCACTCCCTGATTTGGTATTTTCGTTTGTTTGCTTGTTGTTTGTTTTTTTTGTTTTTAGGAGGCACCAGGAACTGAACCCGGGACCTCCCATGTGGAAAGCAGGCATTCAACTGCTTGAGCCACATCCATACCGTTCTTACTTTCGAACATATTATATTATTTACTTATTATGTCAGTTTGGTGTTTTCCTGCCTCACCCTACTAGAATATAAATACCACAATGACTCCATTTTGCTTGTTGCCTGCACATAGTAGATATTCAGTAAATATTTGTTGAATGAATGAGTGAATGGATGGCTCTGAAGGCTTAACTCTTTCTTCGGCACACTATTATTTTGTTAATCATCCCATAATAAGTAATTCAGATAAGGAGTTGAAAATATTGACTTAGCCTGTGTGCAGGAAGCTGGAAAAGTGTTCAAGCTGAGTTTACCAAAGTATGGCCCATTGATGACCTGTTTCAGAATTACACCAGGACTTGCAAAAATGCAGGTTCCTAGATCCTACCCCACATATACTGCACTAAATTTTCTGTGCCTAAAGATGTACATTTTAATAAAATTCCCAGGTGGGTGCTGTTTGAGAATCACCAAAGGGCTGTAGATGGTAGACGAGGCTTGGAGAGGAGATAGAGGAAGGGAGAGAAGTTTATAATAGACGAAAAACTGAGGACCAGAGGGATTCAGTAATTTGTCCCAAATCACAAAGCCAATAAGTCAGAATTTAGTGTCAAGTGTTTCTCTGATACATTTTATTAGCTTTGGAGAAAATATCCTTTATTTCTTTATAGCCCTAAATGTAGTATTTTATCAATAGTTACTCAATAAATATTTGTTGAACAGGCTGATGCCTTATGCTATGGGTTTAGATTAATGTGCTCTACCTCTCAGAGAACTCTGGGCAAAGAGGACTCCCCATTATATGAACCTCCCAGCGAAGCCCTCAACATCCCAGACTTTAAAACTCAGGGCCCTGAGTCGGCCAGAAGCAGACAGATTGTGCCTATCCTTTTTAGCCGAAGGGGGTTAGTGATGGGGTGGGTGCAGCCAGAGTGTGGGGGAAGGTAGGAAAAAAGTGGATGAGAGTGAAGCAAGCATTCCAGTTGGGCCCAACTACTTTGTACTTTTAAAGAATGCCACAGGTCTCAGCCATCCCAAGGCTCAAACAAAGGGTTTCCAAGGAGCAACAGCCTCAAGGTCAACTTGGATTTCTGCCAAGACCCTGCACTCCATCTCCAGTTCTGGGGGTTCTTTAGTCTTTTACTTTGCCAACCAAAGGATTAATTCAAACAGCAATAATAAAAGCAAGAAGATTGTCATTGAGTTTTAAATTTACCACAAGTTTCCAGAAAAAAAAATTAAGAAAAAGAGAAACACACCCTGACAACATCCCATGTCCCGTCACATCCCATTTTTACAGTATAGCTGTGGGGTGTGTGATCCACAGCCAGAAATAAAAGAGGACTGGAAAAGTCAGCCATCTGTCTGGAAGCACACACAGTCCCAGATGGCACTTCCTTTCTGGCTTTCTGGTAACAATCTCCTCTGTCTAACGAAATGAGGCAGAAATTGCCCAGTGAGTTGGTGGGGGTGATGAACCCCCGCCCGCCCAGCTCTGGCATTAGGACATGAAATCCCCCAGCAATGCTCAATTCATTTGTACATATTATCTTGCCCTTGCTATTGTCATGCATCAGACCTGTTCCTGTATATTTTCAAAATGGTTGTGAGAGAGAAAGCAGGAACTTTTTCGTCCTCTTCCGATGTACCTAGTCCTCAGCCACTTGAAGGGTAATGAGCTTTTTGTGCCCTGCACACAGTGGTGATGACACTCGTGGACTAACTGGCTTATTAATATTTGTAGTACCTGGCTGAAGGGGGAATGAATTCCCCATAAGCCTGATAATCACAGTCTACCTTCATTTTTCCACTAGTTGCCCAGAGTCTGTTCTTTGAAGATCAATCCTACATTGACTCAGCTATATACAATTTTTAATTTAGGAACTAGGGGTTGAAAGGAAGGCAAGAGGTGGCTGATCAATATGATGCTGTATAAAGACCCCTGGATTGGCCTCGAGAAGATGGAGAGTGAATTCTGCTACTATGGAGTACTAGATGAAACCGCGGACAAGATATTTAACCTTCATGCACTAGAGATATTTTTTTTCTTCATATCCTAAATTCTGAGCTCTCCAGACATGGGAATGGTGGATTGTATCTTTGTCATCATTGTCCTTACTCCATTTTCTAGCACAGTGGTTCTCAAACTTTAGCAGCAACAGAGTCACTGGGAGGGCTTGTTAAAACAGATTGCTGGCTCCACCCCCACAGTTTTCGATTCAGTAGGTTTGGTAATGAGGCCCAAGAATTTTTATTCTAGCAAGTTCCCAAGTGAAGCTGATGCTGCTGGCCCAGGGACCATACTTTCCAAACCTCTGGGCTAGAATATGCCCAAATATTCAAGTGGAAAGAATGAAAGATAAATTTGTTCACATGAAAGAATACATAAGTGAATCTGCAAAATGCCTTGACAAATACATCATTTGTGACATGAATCTAAGGGCTGCAAACTATGACACCTTGTCCTCGTTTGGGCTTTAGGGTTAGCGATTAGTGACTACAACTAGGGCTCAGCATGGCCCATCAACATACAAACACAAACTAGTGTCAGGCCAGAAGCCTCTCCAGTTTATGAAACCTTAGCAAGCTAAGAAGACAATCCAAAGCTTTACAGGGGAAGGTAATCCTAAGTATTCTAAACAGTATTTAGAATAGGTAACAGTTTTCTTACTGGATATTTTAACCCACAACAGATAAAGAATTAAGGAAGTAAAGTCAAAGTCACACAGATTATTAATATATTTATTTACTGAATCTGCATACATGTGGCATTCTACGTGTTAAAGTATTTGGCCTAATAGAGAAACAGGCTAACCTTTTGGTTTTCACTTAAAATGTATAATTCATTGATTTAGTCATGAGATTTTAAGTTGGAAATTTACCAGACGTATTTACTTCTACATAATTGGAACAACTAGAAGAACTTTAAGAATTTCATATTTATAAGTTTAGAATCATAAAATTCCTAAAGTCATAGAAAGGTTCACCAGACAAACTTAAAAAAGAAATAAAATACATTATGTATAGAAATGCTATTTAAAATCTTTGACTTTGTTTAATTAACTAAGTTTATAAATGGTCTGTATACAAACTATTTTAGGTTTCCATTGCCCTGTAACAAATTACCACAAATGTAGCAGCTTTAAATATCACTAATTTATTATCTAACAATTTCTGTGGGTCAGAAGTCCAGCATGCATGACTGGATTCCCTGTTCACGATCCCATCTGGATAAAATCAAGATATCAGCCAGGGCTGCAGTTTTCATCTGAGGCTCAGTTTCCTCTTCCAAGCTCTCTGATTGTTGGCAGAGGTCTTTTCCTTGCAACTCTAGGTCTGAGGTCCCCATTTCCTCGCTGGCTGTCAGCCAGGGACCACGCTCTACAACTCAAGGCCTCCCACATTCCTTCTCACATGGCCTCCTCCCTCTTCAAAGCAGTAATTGTGCATTGAGTCCGTCTCACAGCTCAAATCTCTTTGATGTCCCTTTCTGCCACCAGCCAGAGAGACTTTCTGCTTTTATGGGTTATGTGATTAGATCAGGCCCACCCAGATAAACTCCCTATCTTAAGATGCACTATGCCTTATAACTACAATATAATCATGAGAGTAGTAATACAGGTTTCAAGGATTTGGGCATGAAATCTGAGGGAGACATTTTTAGAATTCTGCCTACCACACTAATCAAAAGTCCCCATAAAGTTTATTGCTAAAATTTCCTAGATTAATAAGTAATATAATATTTGTAAATTGAACCTAAATGTTTCAAGAACCTAGTTTTTTTTTAAGTATTCAGTAAGTCAAAGTATATATAAAAGTAATCTTTTGATAACTTTTTCTCTGGGGGAAAAAAACTTACCTTATAGATTGAAAACTCACATATAACAGAAATTCTCTGTTTCATCCTATGATTTATGATAATTGTTTGGCAATCACAGGAACCAACCTCATCCATCCCCAAAATGCTAGATAAATGAGTTGATTTAACTTCTGTTAATGCTGCTGGTCCTTTTAATGCTGTTAAGCCCATGAGGAAATAGTTAATCAAACATTATCTTTTCCTTGATTAAGGATATTAACAATAGGTAAATTAAAAGTTGAAATGGAAATTAAGAACTTTCTGTAGAGTTTTCTGAATCTAAGAAAAAGCTGTAAGTCAAATATTAGTTGGTCTCATATTTTTCAGCCCCACCAGCTTAATCCTTTCCATGAACAAATCACAAGAAACCTGTCCTGCATCTCCTTGGGGAACTAAAATTAAAAGATGGGATGGTCATGACTTTTGAATTTATCCAGCCACTTAATCCAATTCAAATTATTTAAAATTTATTTACTGATTAATATGGACAAACATTGTACTGAATATTGATGAAACAAAGATGAAAAAGAAAAGTCTCCACAAAGAGTTCATGGTGAAGATTTGTGATCTTTGAGAGAGTTGAAAAATAAGAGATGAGCTCCACATGTACCCCAGTTTTCTTCTGGGGAGAGATATTTACAAACCATGGTACAGAGAAGTGGAGTCCAAACAGAGGGCAGAAACCTCAGTTGGCAAGGTAAGACAGATCTAAGTTGTAGATTGCTTAGGCAACTGGAATTTGCAAGCAAGGTACTGGAAAAAAGGGAACTGTCAAAGAATAACTACCAGAAATCTGCATATGAGTTTCTTTGGGTCACTGACCAAATACTAAGTTGCACATGTCTGACTCCACAAAGAATGGCAGAGATCAACTACAGAAAAGATGAGTGCAATGGAGATTTTGGATATTAGACAATTCTGGGAAACATTGGCATTCTAGTCAGCCAAAGTGACGATACCTCAGTGACCCCCCGAGAGATTAAGTTGGAAACCCATAAAGACCATGCTTTAGGAATAGGGCTGCTCTCAATACATCTTAATAGAGCTAAAATAAGCCTTGAGAAAATCAAGCTGATCATCAGTAAATTAACTACCTACCAGAACAAAGTTTAGCATTCTTTAAAGGAAGACAATTAAAAAGTACTAATCTTTCTGTCCAATGTACAATAAAAATAGCTATGAGCATGCAAAGAAGCAGAAAAATGTGACCTATACCCAGCGGACGGGGGAATCGGTCAATGGAAACAGATCAAGAGATCACATAGATGGTGGAATTTATAGATAAAAACTTTAAAACATCTGTAAAAAATATGTTCAAGGATTTTAAATGAAAAGATGGACATAATGAATAAACAGATGGGGAATCTCAACAGAGACAGGGATATGAAAACATGAAAATGTTAGAACTGAAAATATATTATCTGACATGAAAAATTCAATGGGTAGGCTCAGTAGCATACTGGAAATTAGAGCAGGAACCATTAGTAAACTGGAGCACAGGGCAATAAACTGACATACACACAACCCAAATGACTGAAAAAACAGGAACAGAGACTAAGTAACCTGTGGGATAATATCACGTTGACTAATATACATGTAATTGGAGCTCCAGAAAGAGGAGAGGAGAGGAAGAATGGAACAGAAAAATAATTTGAAGAAATAATGACCAACATTTTTTTTTTTTCAAATTTGATAAAAAATACCACCCCACACATGGAAGAATTTCAACAAAGCCCAAGCATGAAATTCAAAGAAACTGTGCCTGGGAATATCAATAAAATTAATGAAATCCAAAGGTAAAGATAAACAAGAGAGAAAAAGACATCAAGCACAGAAGACAAATGGTAAGAATGATTGCTGACTGTTTATCAGAAACAGTGCAAGCCAGGCTGTAATGAAATAGCATGTTTAAAGCACTAAAAGGAAGAAAAAATTGTTCACCTAGCATTCTATATCCAGCTAAAAACTCTTTGGAAAATGAGTATAAAATGATGACATTTTTAAATAAACAGAAGCTGAGACAATCTATCACCAGCAGACCTACACAATCAGAAATGTTTAAAGCAGTTGTTCAGGCTGAATAGAATGATAAAAAAGATTTTTTCTCACAGTTTAATTTCTTTAAAAAGCAATTGACTGTTTAAAGCAAAAGAAATAACAGTATATTGTAGGGTTTATAATAACGTAAAAATAGAAAATATATGACAATAGCAAAAAGACTAGGAAGATGTAAATGTAAACATACTTGCTAAGGCTATTATATGTAAAGAGTTTTAATATTAATTCAAGGTGAACCATTGTAAGTTAAGAATGCACAATGAAATCCCTAGAACCACAAATAAAAATAACTAAATATAACAAAGAAGTGTGGTGAAAAAGCCAATTAGAGAAATACTTCATTCATCTAAAGAAAAGGCATGAAAGGGAAAAAATGAAGAAATGACAGACATGACAAATAGAATACAATTATAAATCTGATGGATTTAAAGCCACACCATTATCCATTCATAAATCAGTCAAATCTAGTGTCTCCTACAAAGTTCCCGGCAAAGTTCATAAGAATGGAGAGGTCATATTATTTCTATTGTACATATCACTCATCATATGCTTACACAGGCACCATTGCCAGTACAAAGAGCAGAGAAATAATTCAATGAAGTGTCAAAGAAAAGCAAGGTCCATAGGGAAAGAATAAATGAGTCTAATGAAGAGAAGACTAAAAACCAGTTGCTTATGTCTAAATTCTGTGACATCTAATAACATTTGGTAAGAGGCCCACATCCTTGTCCATTGGCCCTAAATATATTACCCCCTTAAACCCTGTAACTTATGGAAATGTGACAGGTTTGTCCCTCAGAGCTGAATAAATAGGAGTCACCTGTTCTTCTACAGTGAGGACTACAAGAGTTTAAGCAGGAAACTGAGGAAAGACAGTTCAATTTAAGGGTTTGTTTTTCTGATAGCAACTGATACCAAACACCCAGTGGGGGTCCTCCTGGTTCTGCCTCCAGTTGCACAGATGCCCGTGCCTCTTTGTCCAGCTGACAATAATCAGCCAGAATATCCTCAGGCATATAAAAATGATAGTCACTTATTTCCTCCTCCTCCTTTAGCTGTGAAGAATCCTAGGGCCTACTTGTCCTGTGGTTAATTTAAAGAATATTGTGTCAGGAGTCCCATATTTTTGTCCTGGTACATATAGGAATCTTTTTTCTCTTCTCCGTTCCTACCCACCCTATCCATGGATTTACTTTCTTTGTTCCTTTAATAATTTCTTATCATATACTGGATAAATCCAAATTAGTTTTGTGGTAAAAACATGAACCTGTCTACCAACTAAACAAGCCGCATCTACCAACTCTCTTTCACCCACCAAACCATGCACCATGAAAAACAACTCATTCCTCTGGGCCTTTGGATTTTCCTGTCCCATTTACCTAACAGACCTTCCAGGACTGCCTCTTCCATGCTTCCATGTCCTCCTGTGCAGGCCTGCACTGTAGCTACAATCACACTGTAGTGTAGCTGGATCCTTGGACGTCAGTGTTCTGACCGCAGAATGAGTGCCTTATGGCACAAATTCATCATGTCTTACAAGTTTTTTGAATAACCACACTAACAATTGCAAAATAAACCCCCTTTAGCTAGAATAGGGTGTCAGGCAGCAGGCTGTCATTCACACTGACTATAACCCCAAGCTCCCTGAAGTACACTGGTCTCTAAACACTGAGGTATCAAGTGGAGGCAGAATGTGAGCTCTTAGGATCTTGGAATTTTAACCATGGATGACTTTATCTTAGTCACTTTGTGACCCCTGGGGTGTCACTCAAACAGTAAAATCTCCTATCCCATTTACATGAGGTGTAAATGTGTTTTCACACTTCCTCCTGGTAAAGTATTTTCTGTAATGCTGATGGTTAATTACCTGACAATGAATCCCTCTCCTGGAGAGGAGGGGGAGAAACAGTGGGGGAAGGACAGAGGATATTATTTGGATTCCGCTGGCTCTCACAGAGCAAGCCAAATTGACATGTGCTATTCCTTGAGAAATGTTTTCTCCAAAGTGACTCATTCCCACCCCCAACCCCTCCCATGCTTTCACTTCGTACTGGTTTTCTCCCTCTGTTTCCTCTTTCAAATCACGGAGAAAGCCAAGCAACCTTCTGGGTTTTTAGGCGATTTCATTGTACTTGGTAATGTATGATTTATAAACATAAATAAAATAAATAGGATTCTGAGAGAATAAATTCTAAGTGGAATATCAATAAATCTCCTCCCTCCGATGATGTCTCTATGATTTTCTCCTTCGTCCCTTCTCCCCACTGTCTTTCCCAGACTGGGAGCGTCTTTCCATTGGAAGAAATTAGGGGGAGGGGAAGGCGACTAAGGGGAGAGGTTGTGTGAGAAATGTAGCACAGGGCTGCATTGAAATGTAAATTCCTTCAAATTATTAAGCACCAGAGAGCAGCTCTCACCAGCCCTTTGTTCCTCAGAGTTAGAATGCATAATCCAGAAGAATAAATATCCATCAGATAGCCACACAAAGAAATCCAGGCCATACATATTCAGAGCCCCAAGTCCCACAGACACCCCTTTCCCTTATCAGGAAGGTTCTGGTCACAGCCACCAGTCACTGGCCAGAACACATCTAATGGGCGTCAGGATTATAACCATTTTTTTCCCCTGCCCCGTCCCCACCCGCATCAGCTGTCTGGAAATCTAGACCTCCTTGTTGGTGCTTTCAACACAGACCATCTGGTTTGCTCCATCCTTCAGCCTAGCTTTGGAGATTTATTGACTGGGGCCTGTTTGTCAGTGGAGGAAGCCTTCCCAACATTTTTGCCCAGAGATGTGCTCCTCACAGCTTGGGATGAATGACTTTGTAGTCTAATTTACATTTTTAATTCCCTCTTAGCTTCAGGAAGCCACTGATCTGAGCAGACTATTATCAGTACTCTCCTCACTCTTCTTTGAGCTTCAAAATGTGATATTCAGCCCTGAACACCTAAGGATGGTGATGGCAAACGGTATGGGCTTACAGTCATTGGCAGGCAGCACTAACAGGGCCTTAGTGGCTTAGTCTGTAGACTCCTCCATTGTATTGTTTCTAAGAGGTCTGCCACTTCTGGACTGTAAAATACTCGAGGTCAGATACTAGAGCATTTTTTTCTTGGTCCTCCCTCCACTGCTTTTCCTCCCCATCATGTGCCTCGTACATATTAAGCACTCAGAAAATTGGCTGACAGATTTTGCAAATCAATCAGTACCCATCTGATAGATCAAGAGGGACTCTGATTGGTAGCTGCTATTGGGAAGCAAAGGCACCTGTTTCAACATTCCATGAATACTGCATTTTCTTACCTCTTGGCCTCTCTTTTAAAATGACTTTTGCCAGAGCAATGGTTGTTGTGCTAACCAGGAGTCAGGCTACAGAAAGGAAAAATTTCAGAAAGGGTAGTGAGTCAACAAGAGGAAGCCTTCCACAATTACTCCTATATCTTACAGGACTTCACATCACCTTTTTGCTAAACTTTTGCTGACTTCCCACAGTCTACAGGATAAAATCTACCTAAACCTACTAGTCACAAATCTCCAAACTAATTCAAACCAACTTTTCAAACTCGTTTTATCTTACACTGGAAACATCCCCACACTCAGAATGCCCTTCTCCATCTCTACCCCTCACATTCTACTCATCTCTCACATCTTTCTTAATCCCACTTCCTCCATGAGATTCTTGCAGTTTTCTCCCATAAAAAATAATCCCTCCCTCCTTAATCTCTTAATCTCTTAATCTTAGTACTTGGTAAAATATGTCACTTTTTTCCAACGCTTATCAAAGTCCGATTTAATATTGAGGCTGGCTAGTTTAGGGAAAGGGAAGACGAGTCTAAAATCTGGTAGAAAAACATGGCTGTGAAACACGTGGCCCTGGAACCCCATCTGGAAACCCCCTGAGGGAAAGACCACCCCCAAGGAAGCTGCTGGAAGGACCCCAGCCCCTCCCCCACACTGGGGAACTGATAGGTGGGGCAATCAGTCAAAACAGCAAACAGCTGGGACCCCTCCCCCAAACATTAGCAAGGGGAGGAATAATTAATGGCTTAAAAAATAACCACACAAACCAAATCTCTCTCTTCCTAGAGTAACCCTCACCTACACGTGGGGATCCGTAATCTGTTATTTTCTCCCGTTTCTATTCTCTGCTCTCATTTCCTTAATAAACAACTTGCCTAACTAACCAGCATGTTCTTAAATTCTTTTATGTAACACAGCCAAGTAACACAGCCAAGAACCTAGAGGAATCCGGCTTTAACATACGTAAGGTCTCTGGCTCTCCTAAAATGGTAATCTCTTTAAGAACTTGGACCATACAGGAATCATTTTATTCAAAGTCCTAAGTGCAGTCTTAAATCCAGGAAGAGCTCAATAAACGCCTTTTGATTTGAGTTCAGTTGAATCGCCCACTCGTCCTTCCTGTTTCCAGGTGCCCTTTAACAAGAACTCTTACTCCCTTCTAGGAGCCCAGGAATCTTCAGGCTCTGGGATGGGTTCCTTCTTCAAGAGGCCTTGCTGTACCAGTCTACTGTCTGTGTCTCCCTTGTGTTCCTGACTGTCCTGACTGTTGATGACCTTCCTTCTCTCACCCTTGGGATGTATGTCCCTTAGAACTCTGCCAAATGTATGGCCTCTTGCCTGCCTTTACATAAAGTGTATTACATAGTCCAGCTTTATTCTGCTTTTCCACAAGCTACTTGGTTGTGTGATTGCTCCTGGGCATGGCTTGTCTGGTATGTGCTGCTGGGCCTGGCTGGCACAGAGCCTCTACAGTACATTTCCAATCCCCATAATGCAGTCACCCTTAATTCCGGTGCTGACTTTATACCAAGTACAAAACACAGGTGCTGTTTAACAAGAACTCTTACTCCCAAAGGAGAGTAGGAAAGGAAAGCAGCACTTACCCCACGTTCCCCTCTTTACAACAAAACTAAGTTTATTTTAGTTTTTAATTGTTTATATTTTCGATTATTAAATGTACAAATAAAGTTAAGAAAAAAAAAACTAAGTTTAATTAAATGCAAATGAGCTTTACTTGTGGGACAGAGGACTGCTGAACACATCCTTTTGTGGAATAAATCCTTCAATATAGTAGTGATTGATGGTTGGACCTAGAGTTCCAGACTCCTAGTTCTGAACCCAGAAGGGATTGGGCATACAATATAATTGACCAGAGGTATTATCTGCCCAGTGGCTCTTTTCTCCCGGACAAGAGTGGGGTTTTAATGTGCGGGCTTTGAATCCCACAGTTTGTAACAATCTGAAAAGCACTAGGAAAAGGGGCAGGGGAATCTCCTATCAAAACAGGCCTTACCATTTAGTTAGTTTTCTTAGAGTGAAATCAGAGGCTTCCAACTGGAATAGTGCTTTACCTAATGGCTGACATAGCAGGAATTAAATGTGTATTTTGTGAATGAATGAACAGAAGAAAAGACAAATGATTTTTAAAAAATGAATGACCACAAAATGAACAATAAAAACTAAAACAAGCTTACTTAACTTTGCTGCAAGTGGCATTTAAAAGAGTATAGGTGTGTAGGAGAAAAGAAATAAAAGGAATTCTTTCTGACTCTTGTCCTCATTTGGCAAATTCTATATAATGATACCCCTTCCCCACCAAAAATCCAATGAATATATGAAAACTTTTGGAAATGCTTCAAAAGAGAGAAAAAACTTCTCCACTGAGTTAATAGAATAATCTCCTATGTATCTGTTTTCCAAGTTGGAATTTGCCTCTTCTGGATTTGCTAAAAAAAAATAATAATAATAATGTCTTCTATTCATAACTTGTTAGATTTTTTAAAAACTCTTTCACATCAACTGTCTCAATTATTCCTTTCAACTCCTCTCTAAGAATGATGCCATTATCTGCATTTTACAGATGGGAGAAACAGAGACTAGAAGTGTTAAATGAATACTCAAAGCCCCCCATCCAGTGCTTCTTCTAGTATATCACAGTGAAGAACACCTGAACTGTAAGTCACAAAGCTCACGGTTCTACATTCTTTTGCTACATATTGGTGCTCCTAGCTGTCCTTTGTATTTCTCCTCCTTTCATTGCTTGAATCAGGGATGAAGGGGGTTGTATTCAGCATTTATTGCTGCATAACTAATTACCAGAAACGTAGTGGTTTTAAACAACATCTATTTATTATCTTGCAGCTCTAAAGGTCAGAAATACTGTAAGCTGTCAAGGGTTTCTGCTCAGGGTCTCAGAAGGCCAAAATCAAGGTGTCAGCCAGATTGGTCCCTTATTTGTAGGTTCTGAAAAAGAATCTCCTTCCAAGCTCATTCATGCTGTTGGCAGAACTCAGTTCCTTGTGGTTGTAGGACTGAAGTCCCTGTTTTCTTGCTAGCTGTTGGCAAGGGAACACTCTCAGCTCCTAGAGGCTGTTCTTGGGTCCTTGCCCCATGACCTCCCTTACAAAGCCAGCCATGGAAAGTGGAATCCTTCTCATGCTTTGACTCTCTGACTTCCTCTTCTGCTACCAGTCAGAAAAAAAAACCATCTGCTTTTCATAAAGGGCTCATGTGATTAGGTCAGGTGCAGCCCGATAATCTCTGTGTCTCAAGGTCAACTGATTCAGGACTTTTATTACCTTTGCAAAATCCTTTCACAGCAGTACCTAGATTAGTGTGTGATTGAATAACTGGGGACTTGAAATCTTGTGGAACTATCTTAGAATTCTGCCTACCATAGGGCTATGTTTATCCATGTTAATCAAAATCCAGGACAGTCCTTTCTTTTCATTTTATCTCCTTTTTCCCTAAGTCTGATTTCTGTGGTTACCTGGACCACAGGCCTGTGTAAGTCAAGTTACACCCAACATTTTTCATCAACTTAAAAATCACTTGGAGTTCCAGGCCCACTCCCTCACCTCCACAACCCAAGAGGGCTCCATGACAGCACACAGTCAGCCAATCTGGCAGCCAGACACAATGTGTGCTAACATGTTCAAATTCAGGAACTCACCTTGGTCCCCTAAATCCTCACTCTCTCCCTCACATATGCTCACACAGCAGACATGATCTCCATGGAGCTCTATGCTGATGGTAGGGGACGGCAGTACCGCCAGCAGCGACAGCTGGGAAGGAGATGACAAGTATAGCAAGGATAACTGGGATGACAATGATGATGATAAGAAAAGAAAGAAGTCAAACCAGTGGCAAAGGTTTTCAGAAAAAAAAATGAAAAAAGAGAAGAACAAAGAGAAAAAGCAGCAACAGTAGAAAAGACACAAAGAAATTAATATGCGGTTAAACAAACCTAAAGTGCTAACATCAAAGAACAATTAGCAGATAATTTCTGCAGTTAGGCTAAAGAAATTACAGGAAGAGCTGGCCTTCAAATTAGCAAAAGAAACTTGAGGTGTTAATAGTACAGGTTATGGAATAGATATTCCAGACCCATCTTCAAGAGAACTTCACAGAGTTCAGAAAGTTCCTAAATGATAAAAATAAATAAATAAATTACACAAAATGAAAAGCCACTTTATTATGCAAGTTTCTTGAAAAACTGAATTTGACATGTGAGCATTTTGTTGGAAATTGATGACTTGGGGGTGGGGGGGCGGAAACACCAGTTCATTGACTGTGCTTAGCAGTGACAAACAGAAGTAAGCAAATCCAAGCCAAGCCAAAAAGAAGAAAGATGCAGTTTCTGGAAGGGGATTAAAGGCCACCACCACGAAAGATGGTCTGGCAGATTATTGTGGTGGTTATGATGGAGAATATGTACAAGACTGAAGAACTCTGCCACATTTTATCTTCTCCTGGTATCTTCTTTCTATTTCGCACAATCCTTCAACTTCCTTTCCTTACAATTCTGTAAAATGCTCCAATCAGAAGTCCAGTATCTTTTGGCTGTTAATCGAATGCCTTGCCTTGACAGGTAGGTGCTAATGTGAGAATGAGAAAACTTGGGTCTTGTGCCAAGCAGTTAAAATCTGGAAGTTCAGTTGCTACTAAATCACAATTAAAACGAAAAACAAAAATCAAAAACATTAATAATGTTGCCATCTTTGCTATCTGATTCCATAGCAGCCTGGCAGAACCACTGAAGTGAAAACAAAGTTTGCAACAAGGACATAGGGTGTGCACCTAGTATTCAAATTGCTTTAAACCATGAGCTACAGTTAATAGTACAATTATTAAAAAAATGTGCTATCATCAATTGTAACAAATGTCCCACACCAATGCAAGGTATTAATAATAGCGTGGTACATGGGAACCCTGTATTTTATGTATGATTGTTTTGAAATCCCACAACTTCTCTAATAAAGAACAACATTGAAAATTGAAAAATTAAATGACCCAAACCCTCCATCTAAAGATGAAGAAGGTAAAACTCCCCATTATGGTATTACAAGCTGTGGAAACTCTTGAGTGCATCAACTGTCTTGTTTATATTTATCAGGATATTTCTACTGATGGAGCAGTTTGGATAAGGGAGGAAAATTCTTTTCCTGTTTTATCTGCCTGATTTCAGTGTCTGAGAAACAAAATCTCCTTTGTTCTCTTAGGCTGCAATGGGACCATTTTAACCAGGTTTTGACATTTCCTTCCTTTATAAAACATGCTTAGCAAACTGTACTAATTAACTAGAGTTTGGTGAATTGTTATGTCAGCAATTATGACGTCTGCAATGTCTTATAGAGCAACTAATTTAATAAAATCACCATCAGGTGGACTTAAAAAGATCAATTTGCAAAATGGAGTTTAAAAATGTATGTGATTTAAAAAAAAAAAAAAGTAGTAGATGCAGAGTAATGAAACCCATAAGTGTGCGGCTTTGAGTACCACGTGAACCATCTCCCACAGGCGAAATGTTTAAAGAGTGGCTAGCCTGAATAAAGCTGGCCACCTCATGACCAATCTTTCCACAGTGCCACAAACTAATAATAATAATGTTTAAGTTTAAAAGGCCCTTGGAAATCAGTGATCTTAACACTATTTGAAACAGTCAAAGAAACACCAAAGGCACAGTTCTACTGTGTGATTCTCAAACAGCATTCTAAACCTTCCCTTCAGTCATCTTTCTCCTCCTCCACTCTCTAGGGCAGTCTATTCTGCCACCATTGCCCACCCTCTAAAATTTACTCCAAATTTTTCCCCGAAATTTTCTCCCAGAATCCCAGCCCTCTTTTAATGATTCTATTTTCTTCCCTTCTGTTTTTCTCTCTGGTTTAGTGTTTTATTAGGCAGAGAAAATTAACCTCCAGGAGTTTTTCAATTCTTTCTTCTACCCACTATCCAGATCAGCACAATAAATACCAGACTGTAAATTTAAGTTAATATGAAGCCTTTTGTAAAAGAGTAGGAATACAAATGTAAACCACACGTTACCCACATCACCAACTGGATACAGGTTTCTAATTTGAGTTCTTCAGTGGTTTCTTTCCTACTTTAAGATGTCCGTTTCCTCCTCTTCCTCTGTCTCCTGACAATGATCAAGTCTCTTGATTTGTTTCGTTTCTTAGGACTTTCTTTGTATCCTCTCTTTACTAATGTGTAGCTGCATGAGGTAAGCCCTGCTATTGATAAAGTGTGGCTCTGCACCAGCTGTTGGCAATCTGAATAGCTGCCCAGGAAGTATCTAATCCATCCCGAATCCTTGTCATGGCAATTTCACTTATTAAGGACAATTTAGGAAGAAAAAGGGTGGGGAGCACAAGACTGGATAAAGAACAGGGCTTATTCCCAATGAAAAGTAAACAAGAGATGCACAATCGTCCTTAAGGCTTAAGAATACTTTACTGTGGGCTCCAACCTCCTCACAACTCTCCTCATTTTACACAGTGATGAGGCACAGACAGTCACATTGACTTCAGTCATGGACTAGAAGAGGAATGAAATGGGGTATCTTTGCCCAGAAATTTGGAGTCCTTCATTATCTCCCACTCCAGGGCAGAGTGATTTAAAGGTAGGTGAAGAGAGGGAAGAGGTAGAGGATGAGCTGTGAGTGTGAGAAGGCAGCTCCTGAGTGACAGCCACCCAATTATGCCAAGAACCAAGAGGAGGAGGAGGACAATGACATAACCCAGGTTCCTTGTGAAAGCCCCTGACCTGGGACAAGGTCTTCTCCGGGTTGAAGTCTAACCACGAGTTTCCTTGGGATGGGGTGGGTGTCATGGAATGTAGACACTGTCTGGAAAACCTAATCCAGCTCTAGCTATCGATTCAATCACATTCTCAGTTTACAGGTCTATTTGCTGTTTTCCCCTTATAGAGACAGACGTATTCCCTGTGTGTGGTTCCCCTCATGAGCTGGCAGCCTTTCCCCACCCCAGCAACAACTTAGGTGCCTGTAAAAGAGTCACAACTGGTTTTTTTTAATAGGTATATAAAAACCTATGAGAAGCCAAGAAAAGGTGTTTGGCATATGCACTGTAGACTTATAAGCTAAATAGACCTGAATTCAAAATGTATTTTCCCCACCTATCAGTTTTGGCAGTGAATTTATTTTGAAACACAGGTTCTCATTTATAAAATAAAGAAAATAATGTAGTCAAAGAAGGACATATTATCCGCATCACTCCCTGTCTCTTCTCACCTCTGGCACAAAGTTATGCCATCAGAGGTAGTCAATATTAACCAGAAAATGGTTTTGTTCCTGATTTTGTTTTGGGGTTTTTTTTTGTTTTTTTTTTCGTTTTTTTTTTTGTTTGTTTGTTTTTGGCTTTTGATTTTCATTTGGCAACTAGTCCATTCTGAGGAGTTGATGGTACCAAGCTCAATTCTACAGAGGACAGAGGATTTAAAGGTTTAAAGTCCCTAATGCTATCCTTCTGGATGATGAAAGAAATTATGTCTCCCCAGCCTTTACCTCCTGGATAAGACCAGAACCTTGTCAGGATGGGGAAGACAGAGCATTCAAAATATTTGAAGAGAACTTTGGGATGAGACAAAGAGGGAAGGAGAACTAAGAGAGAATGTTGTGAATGTTGTGAAACAAAATGGAGGGATTACGAATACTTGTCTCATAGATTTTTGAAAGAATTTATCTATCTACCCATTTGTTATGTCTATATGATGCATATATTTATATACATATAGTTATCTATATGAAATGCCTGGCATAAAGCTGTCATTAAATAAATGGTTGCTGTTATGTTATCATCATTATTACAATGAGTTAATATTTACGAGTGACAAGGGTTTTTGGAGTTGGTCTAGTCCATATTACCACATTGGTAATTATAATTGGCTTTCCCCTCCACCCTCCTTGTTTTCCCTCCCTCATAGTTAATCTGCAAAAGGAAATGTAACATAAAATAACTCAATGAAGAATGCTGTTTCCCATCAACTTTGGGAGGAGGCAGTCTCTGAAGGCTCCTGGCCTTTCTCACTCCCATGGTCAAGTATGTCATGGCTGGGCTCCTTTTGGGGCCTGCTTACCACCATCTTCTTTATCCTTTTCGTAGGATTAGGTATCTTAAATTCTAGGTTTATTTCTTCCAGAATCAATGCCTTCCAGAACAAGATATTAGTCATGCCGGGATTTTACCCAGTTCCAGCCATGGTACCAGACCCATCTTCCCTTAACCTCAATAGAATAGCCAGAGAGTTTTACACTGTGTCAGGCAAGAACCACTACCCCTAACCAGCAGGAAACAGCTACAGAAGAATAATCATCGCCCTTCAGCTCCCCCTTAAGAATAAGAGTATAAACTCTCTGAGGGGGGAGTTGAGGCAGCTTAGTATAGGGAAGACAAGGGAAGGTATCTTGTCACAGCAGAGAACATGGCCAGCAGACATTGGCCAAGACACCCCATGAAGAATCCTCCTGAGGGATCCCATGAGACCCTGGCCATGAGATCCCATTTGGAACACTTTCTGGGGTCAAGGAGAAGCCCTGAATAACTCCAAACAGGCCTCCTCATTGGGCCCCTGAGAGGTAACAAGAAGGGATCATAAGGCAACTAATCAGAACAGCAAACATCTGGGGCCCCTCCCCAACATCATGGGGGAAGAATAACGGTTATAAAAAGACCTACCCCAGTGCCCCATGCTCACGACTCACCTTGTAGCATGCCCATAATCTCTGTCTCAGATTGGGTACAGTTTTTCATTTCCTGTTTCTTAATAAACTCTTTACTCTCTTGCCGCCCCCCCCCCCCC
>JAQZBX010010199.1:0-12885 GCA_029593785.1 Cabassous unicinctus | reverse complement strand
TTGGATTTTAGTGATTGAAATACAATCAAATCCACAGTGAGTCTTTAGTCCATCAAACTGTCAACAATGCCTCCACAAGAGCTGGAAACGTAGAGAATATTATGCCAATAATGATACATAAAATTAAGGGCTCGCTGTTATTGGTAACATCTGGCACAGTTTGTTAGCACACTCTAATCATGTGGCCATTCAAGCAGTTACTCTGTTAAATAGGTACACACAGGGGCTCACCATTCCCCACAAAACCATTCCAACCTTCCATCCAGTAGCTTTCCTCACAACTTTTTTTCCTCTAATTTCAACCACATGTCTTTCCAGGTTTATAGCTGCCTTCTTCTCTATATAACCTACATTTGGCAGAAACCACAAGTCATTGGAAGGTATGAGCTTTCAGTGCACTGCTTCCCTCTTATAAGCCTTGTTCTCTTTATGCTTATTTCCAATTTCCTGCCTCACCCAACCCACCCCAACATCCAGACATTTGGGGCGAAAAAGAACAGGGTCTGTAATTTCTCTGCCTGTCACACCATTACCCAGAGTGCCAAGCAAGGTACCCCATAAGCTCTCAATACTTGTTAATAGCATGTACGAATAAGTAACATTTGCTCTAATATCTAAATGTGTTAAACATCTTCTCTTAAGCAAAGAATTTGTTCCTCACTAGTTCCCAAATTACATACAGTGGCTGAATTGTATCAATTTTTTTTCTTTTGAATTATATCATTTTGAGATTGAAAATGGGTCTTTAGTGTTGGGACACAATATTGAGAGTAGAGCAAACCAGTGAGGAGTGAGGTACCAAGTACTTAAAGAAAAAGATTTCTTTATTTTGCTTTATAACTGTGCCTGCTGATTTTTTTAAAATTTTGCTTAATTCCTCTCTCCCAACTCCCTGTCAACTTTTAAAGATCTCTCTCCCTTCATTAGCAGCACCATGCACATCCCTAAAGATAAAAAAAATGAGACATAAAGATCATAGAAATTGTTTAATATTGTATCTTCATTCATTTGACAATAAATATTTACTGAGCACCATCTCTGTGTCAGACACTGACTCTACGCACTAAAGATAAGGCAGTGAACAAAACAGACAATTTCCACGCTTACAGGACCTACATTCCAGTTGTGGGCAGACAGAAAACAAATGCTGAATATGTAAAATATATAGTATATCATGTGGTGATATATGGTAGTGGAGAAAATAAAATCAAGGAAAGACGAATAGGAAGTGCAAAGGGTGGGTTTCTATTTTTAAGAGGTGGATAAGAATAGTAACCTTGATAAGACGGCATCTGAAAAGAGATCTGACAGGAGTGAAGAGAGTGAGCCATGTGGAAGCCAGAAGAAGAGCATCCCTGCAAAGGCAACAGCAAGTACAAAGAACCCTGAGGCAGGAGAAACAGTAAAGAGGCCCAGGTGGCTGGCCATTTGATAGGATAATGTAAGAACTTTGGCTTTTATTCTGAGATGGAAAGTCATTGGCAGAGTTGTTGCATAATATGAGTTTAAAAGGATTCCTCTGGTGGCTAGCTTTAGAGTAGAATATGGAGGACAAGGGTGAAGGCAGTGAGACCACAGATGATGGCTACCTTAAGCCAGAAGCATAGATTTAAAGGTAATAAGTAGTGGTTGGAGTCTGGATGTACTTTGAAGGTAGAGGTGGTAGGATAGGCTGGTGAATTGGATATGGGATGTGAAAACAAAAGGAAAGAAGTCAATGATGACAGTAAGGTTTTTAAATGGAGAAAATGGAAGAATGAAATTGCCATTTACTAAGATGGGAAGAATTGGGTGAAAACAAGCATGAAAGGAAGATGGGTAGTGAGGTTTGAAGATATGTAAAGTTTGAGTTGCCCTTTAGACATACAATATTAAATGTTGAATAGACAGCTGGATTCAGGGCAGAGGTCCAGGTTAGAGTTATATAATTTGGGAATCCTTAGTATGGAGATAATATTTAAATCATGAGACTGGATGGCATCACCTAGGAAGTGAATACAGATGAGAAGAGAAGAGGTCTGAGCCTTATGCCATGGGTTAATCTAGAGTTTAAAGATCTATGAGGAGGAACCAACAAAGGGGACAGAAGAAGGAACGGCCAATGAGTTAGGAAGTCAACCAGGAGAGTGTGGAGCTCTGGAGATTAATTGAAATAAGGGGAGTAATCATCTGTGCCAAATACTGCTGACAGGGAAAGATAGATGAGGACTGGGTATTGACCACTCGACTTTACAACAAAGAGGTCATGGGTGATGTGAGCTGGAGCACTTTGGTAAAGAAGTAGAGGCAAAAGCCACTGGAGTGGGTGCAAAAAAAATTAAAGCCGTATTAGTCAGCCAAAGGGGTGCTGATGCAAAATACCAGAAATCTGTTGGCTGTTATAAAGGGTATTTATTTGGGGTGGAAGCTTACCGTTACCAGGCCATAAAGCATAAGTTACTTCCCTCACCAGTCTGTTGCCACGGTGTTGGAGCAAGATGGCTGCCAACCTCTACAAGGGTTCAGGCTTCCTCTTCCTCTTAAGGCTGTATAGTCCCAGCTTCTTCCAATACCAGCTGTAGGCTGGGATAAGTCTTGACTCTCTCCAGGGGCTCATTTCTCTCTGGGCTCAGCTGCTCTGGTCTCCCCACAAGGCCAGCTGTAACCTATCAGGCGAATGGCTCATCTCTCTTCCTGGGGCCTCTGCCGTGTCTAATGGAGCCTTCTCTTTCCTCACGTATCTGCTTCTCTGTGTATTTACTTCCCTGGGCTCTGGCATTAAAACTCCAAACTCTGTTCTCTGCCACGTCTTTTCTCTGTAAGACCCTGCCCACCAAGGGGACTAATGTGGCCCAATCAAAGCCCTAATCATAATTTAATTATGCCCAGAGGAACAGACCAGTTTACAAACATAATCCAATATCTAGTTTTGGAATTCATAAACAATATCAAACTACTGCAAAAGGTATAGTAGATAGTGAGTAGGGACAAGAATTCCAGGATGTTTTATTTAGTGGGCAGCAGAGATGTGAGAGTATAACTGGAGAAGGATGTGGGGTCAAGAGATTTTTTTAAGTTTTCTTTATTTTTCAAACATGGGACAAATTATAGCATGTTTATATACAAATGGGAATCATCTAGTAGAGAGGGAAATTTTGATGATGCAAAAGAGAAAAGGGAGGATTGTCAGAAGGATTTTCTTAAGTAGCAAGAGGAGATGGGAATTAAGTCCACAAGTAGAGAGCTTGGCCTTGGAGAGGAGTGTGGAAAGCTGATCATGATCCACTCCACCTGATGCTCAGCTAAGCATTCTTTCAATTTTGTTGATCAGCTCACAAAGAAGACTGTTCATGTTTATATGTCACTGGATATTACATCCCTACTCTTTCATTAACTTATTCATTCAACAGGGATTAATTGAGTAGCTACGGTATTCAAAGCACTAAAAACTAAACAAAATATATCTATTGCCCCCAAGATAAATACAGTCTACCAGGTGATACAGTGCATGTGCTCAAAATACTGTAAACCTAGACAGTAGATGATAAACTTCATAAAAGAGGCATAAGACAAAGGCAGCAAGAGTTCAAGGGGAAGGAAAACACAGGGAATACAATATGACTGTCATCCATGGCACCTAATCATCCTCCATTGCCTGTATCTTTTTTTCAAATTGTTTTTAAAAATCAAGAGATGTGATCTCTGAGCTGTCTAAAGAGTGAAACACATTTAAGTGTTGCCAAACACACAATACAAATTGAAGATAGAAGTTGGTTTAGGGCCAGGGAATCTTCTGCTCTACCTGCACACATACACACACACACACACAAGAGTATGTTATAGCTGGGTGAAACCACTTTGCTTAGTTAATATTTCCTGATATCATAATGAAGAGCAGAAAGGAAAGGGGCCTCCTTTTTCTCTTACATCTAAGAAAGAGAGGTAAGAAGAAACTTTCTGAGAGTGCATGGTTCAGCAAACTTTGATAGACTGCACCATGAGAAGGGCACTGTGCTGGTTCTAGATGATGCAGTGGCCATGGGTAGGAAGAAGGGGACACAAAGCATTCAACAATCCTGAGATCCCTCTGCCATATGCCACAATGTGTAGTGAGACATGAGAACTCCCACCCTAAATAAAACAATATGTGGATTTCCATAACACTATCAGAGATTTATAATTTTCAAAGTATGTCCACATGCATTACTGCATTTGCCCCCTGAGAGTAATATGACATTATGTGTTCAGTTTAGCTCCAGCCTCATTACCTTCCCCACTCCACACAGGCGCATCATGACTGAATGTCTGTCAGGCTCCAGGAATATGCTAGTGAGAGAACCCTCCACAAACGAGCAAGAAGCTTTATGAAAAACTTCAAGTTAACATTCCTAAATGTTAAAATAATATAGATGTGTGACAATGACACAAAGAGTATGTCTTCATCAACTGAATTATAATAAAGAGATCTTTGTTGGTTTTATTTTTGATCTTGACTTAAAAACTGCACTTTCTGGATTGTTGTGGAACAAATAAAAATTATGTCCTCTGATATATAGATTAACATATCTTGTCTCCGAGATAGACTTCTTCCTTTGGGAAGGTGGAAGGGTGTCTGCCTCCCGTTGTCGTCCATCATCACTTTGATGTGTCTTCTTCTCCTCATGCCTCTGTGTCCAGCGACAAAGCAGAAGTCAAAGCAATGACTTGTGTCCTGTTCTGTCCTGAAGCAAGAGGGGAGTGATTAGATGACATGGGTGGTGGCCACACCTTTAAAGACTGAGCCAGTTGATGCCCTATCAGGGTCTAAAAAGAGCAGTCCTCATTCCACTCAACCTCAGCCCTCCTTCCCAACGGAGTTGAGGAGAGAGTGCTGCCTGCTCGTGGGCTACAGGTCTCAACCTCCAAACCACAAGAAATAACAATAGATAATACAGATTAGCTTTACAATATGTAACATATCTTCCAATACATATTTTCTCACTGTAAGATAGGTAGAGTGAGCATTATCATTTCTGCTTTACAAATGAGAAAATTGTGGCTCAGAGAATTAAATGGCTCATACAAAAATCCCAACAGTCAATAAGTTATGGGGCCCCGAAAGAACCTGGCCCTTCTACTTCTTTGTCTGTCGTACTTCCCGAGACTCTCTGTTGCTTCTAAATACGGAAGCAGAGCTGGGCAGATACTTGTCTAAGGATATGTTTGCATTTTTGCAAAGCACTGAAAAAGTTGTAATGTTCCCTAATTTCTCCCTTGCTAATTTCTGCAATTCTACCAACACAGAGTCATTTTCTTGTTTAAGTGTGGCCCTTCTCCCTGGCTTGCTTATAAGATGCAGATACATCTGGGATAGGGTTACTTTAAGTCACTTCAAGGAACTCTGTGATAAATAGAACTAACCCAGGTTTTGGAGCCAAACACGTTCTGGTAAAATCCCAAACTTGGCCATGTTTGGGCTCTATGGCCTGCACATATCATTTAGTATTTCTGAGATTTAAAGTCCTCATCTATAAAATTGGAGGATTAGATATATGTTGTAAAGATTTAAGATAATATATGTAAAGTTCCTCGCACATAGTACACAATCAATAAAAAATATAATTCCCTGAACATACACAGTTAAGTAACTTATCTAGAGCCTGATGGCCCAGATTGGACTCTTTGCTCTGCCACTCACTAACTGGGTTACCTTAGACAAGATAATTGCTCTGCACCTTAGTTTTCTCATTATAAAATGGTGCCATAATATAATCAGGAATTTCCTAAGGATTAAATGCATTAACACATTTTAAATTGTGCCCAGCACATAAAAAGCATAGATAAATGATAACTATAATTATTATCATTTCATCCTCAGTGGGCATGAGTGCCTTGTGTGCATCTACAAAATGGAGCTACCAAATGATGTGATCTCTCAGGTCCTTTCCAACATTGCCGTCCCGTGATTACAAGATAACCTCCCTGGTGAGAGCACCCAGAAAAGAGCATCACGGAGGGAGGGAAAAACAGATCCAACACAGAGTACAAGAGGAGAGCCACAAAGACAAATTCTGCCACTCCCACAATGCTGTTATGCAGAAGACGCCCTCCCTGGTGGAGGCTGAAGCCCACTTCATATGAGACCATCAGAAAGATTGTCTCTCTCCTCCTAAAGTTGCCTCACAGATTCCCTTTGTCTCACTGAGGAATGCCCTTTACTTGCACCCAACACCTATTCATCTGTCCAGCTCCCCAAGGTGCGCTGATAGTTGGTGTCTACACCTGAGGACACATGCTTTTATCCCTTGTGTGTGCAGCACGAGAAGCGAACACTGCTAGGCCCCTGGGACAGAATGGAGGAAGAGCAGGGGTGCTCAGGCAGAGCCCGGCTCTCGGCTCTGCTTGGGACTCCTCAAGCGTTTGTGCCCAATGCAGTCAAAGCAGCTGAGGGATGTGCGTGTGTTTACATGGTGGGCAGAGGCACCAGGAAGAATCCTTATCCACTCACCCTTTCAACTTAAAGGAGGCACCCAGGTGTCCTTCACAGGTCAACCCTGAGTAAGGGATATCACAGTTGAAATGGGTTCGAGGGCCAAATTATTGTCCCTCCAGACATTGGTTTGCAGTGCAGAACCAATTTGAAAATGTGGCATGATCAGCAGTCTCACCCGAGGAGAGACCAAGACCAGCGTAAAAGGGATGTGATAAATCAAGTCTCAGTTGCCCTGAGTTGGGAGCCCTGGCTGAACCAGCCCAGGCAGCTATGAGGCAGGATTGAGATGCATTGGCAGAGCTGTGACGGTGACCCCCCAGACTGAATAATTGGGGTTGGGGGAGGTGCACCACGGGTCAGACTGAGGGGCGCTGGAAGAATATATGAGGGAAGAATGCTTTCAAAAGACCTGCCCAGACAACGACGGGCTTTGGTCGGAGTAATTATCTGTCATGCTCATAAGAGCTAAAAACACTTTTAAGGGAGAAACACGCACTCACGCAAATACACAAGCACAAAAGGAAAGAAAATCCTTCTGGAAGAAAACGAAGTACTGTACAGCAAAAACAATAGACCCCAGAGGGAAAAGGTGATTGAAACTTAAAAGAACTTCATTTCAAGGCAAACAGTGCCCTCTAGAGTCGGGAGTGCTAGATGCAGGTGAAGTTGAACAAAAGAAGTTCAAATGAGGTGTTGGGGATGACCCTTCTGCTTCGGATGTTCTCCGAGGCTTGAGTCCAGGTTAAATTGGGGGGGTGGGGGGGTGGAGGAGGGGCTGTTCAAACAATTTCCCGTTTCTGAGTGGGTCCCCATGATCCTGTCATTGTAAAACTCTCTGCAGACAACTGGAATAACTCCAATCACTTCAAGGAGATGTTTTGCCAAACACAATTACAAATGGAATGTTCTTAGAATAAATGTCTAACTTCAGTCTGTGGCAGTAGGAATGGGTATTTTCATTGAGAATGTCACAAAGAGAAAAATTCAGCACAGTTGGGATTAGTGGGAGGGGGTAAAAGGAACAGAAGATATGTATTTTGTATCCTATATCTTAAGGAATTAGATCTGATTTCTTCCCTCTCTCAATAAAGCTCCCTAGGAGGATTTCAAGAGCAGAATGTTCTAGGAGCACAGTCCCAAGCCCCTGAGCCACTCTAAATCCTCCTTTTATGAGTCTTCCTCATAGTCCCCACATTCCTGATGCTTCTTTCACCACGATGTCTCCCTCATCTCCTCTTCACCTCTTTTTCTCTCTTGTCAGTACCACACTGTTTGTGGATCCCTCACCAGGCTAAGAAGCAGCATAGCATAGCATAAGAGCCATAACATTTGAAGTAAAACTATTGACTTCGGGCCACAAACATAGTGATCTGAGCCTCCTCGGTGTCCTCTTTCGTAAGATGTGGTTGATATCAGCTTTCTCACTGTTGGTGGAAGGAGTAAATGAGATAATAAGGATAAGGTATTTAGCACACATTGGGGACAGGGCTGGTGCTCAACAAAAATTAATTCCCTCCCCCTTCCCTTCCCAGTCACCACTGAGCAACACTGATAGCCCTAGTTTGGTCTCCCCACCTCTATTCTCTTCCTCTCCAGTCCACACGGCAAACCAAATGCTACCAAATAACCTTCCTGAATCAGAATTTCATCAAGCCATCCCCTTATACCATGACCGTCATCTGCAGGGTAAAATCTGAACTCCCCAGGCATCCAATGTTCTCCCCAATATAGTCTCAATTTATCTTCCACACTTATGTCCCACTGCTGCTCAGAACTGTCTAACTTAGGCTGCAGAATACTTGCCAACCCCAAATACACTACCTTATTGCTTTTCCCCTAGTGCATTAGAAAAGCCATTTGTCCGCACTCCCATCCCATCTTCTCCAAAATCCCAATCCTACCCTTCTGAGCCAAACTCAAACCTCATATCCTTTACTGAGGCTTCTCTGGCTATTCCTGGTCCATGGAGACCTCTGGATCCTTTGAGCTTCTGAAGCATATTGTATCTTCAGTTTTCTTTTAACTTTAGTTGCATTAACATAAATTTTACATACATGAAAATCATGATATACATCTGCAAGTATTGACATGGAAAGATGTATATGATATATTGATGACTTAGGGGATAAAAGCAAATTTCAAAACACTATGCATCTTATGAGCCATTTCTGCCTAAAAAACAAAAATATGTGTATATATATACAGAGGCATATAAATGCAAGGGAATGGCAAGGAACTTTTCAGTTTACTTTGTACATTCTGTTTTGGTTGAATTTTTTCCACTGAGCATGTGTAAAATTTTCAATAAAAAAGGGCCCCACCCAATCAAGATGGCAGAGGGAGATGCTTCAGGGATCATCCCCTGACAAAATCTTTGGACAAACAGCAAGAACTGGAGAAACATGTTTCTCAAAGCTCCAGAAAACAGTTAAAGGATTGCAGTAACAGGGCAAGTGCTGAATCAAGAAAAAGGCTACTTAAAAGTGGTAGGATGTCCCCTCACCCCCACCAGCTTGGAAAGAGGGGAGGGGACATTACTGTCCCTGTAAGTGGGGGCTCATGCCCAAGACAAGATGCAGGCACAGTAAGGATCAGGGAGACCCCTAACACATTGGCCTCTAGCTAATCTCCAAACTCATTGCATGGAAAAACCCTGAAAGAAAGCACTGGCACAGGTCAATCTGCAAAGACTGGGAAAGGTGTTTTCTTTTTTTGTTTTCCCTTCCTTTTTTGTCAGCTCCTGGCAAGTAAGGAATATTCTGTGATAATACTAGCTGGATACAAGCGTAAGGAACAGATGCCTCAGAGTCTAAATTCCAGCAATAACATATTAAAATTTCAACATGTCTAGAATTCAACAAAAGATTACAAAGCATACAATGAAACAGGAAGTGATGGCTCAGGCAAAATAGAAAATTGAAGCATTAGAAACCATCAATGAGAAGGATCAGACCTGGGGACATACCAGACATAGACTTTTAAAACATGGTCCTAACTATGTTCAAAGTGCTAAAAGAAAAAAAAGTAGACAAAGAAATAAAGAAAATCAGGAAAATGTTAGATGAACACAAAGAGAATATCAATAGAGAAATGGAAATTATGAAAAGGATATTATGAAAAAAGAGCTGAAGACCACACTAATAGAAATTTAAAATTTCCTAGAGGGGTTCAACAGCAGATTGGAGCTGGCAGAAGAAGGAACCAGTGAACTTGAAGATAATTGAAATTATCCAGTCTGAAAAACAGAAAGAGGAGAGAATAAAGAAAAGTGAACAGTGCCTGAGGAACTTGTGGGACACCATCAAGCATACCAATATATTTATTATGGGGGTCCCAGAAGGAGTAGAAAAAGAGAAAGAAGTAAAGAGACTATTCAAAGAAATAATGGCAGAAAACATCTCAAATATATACATACAAGGCTCTCAATGAATTCCAGATAGGATAAACCCATATAGACCCAAATCACAACATATTATAATCAAACTATTGAATCCCAAAGATAAAGAGAAATTTTGAAAGCCATAAGAAAGAAGCAACATGTCGTATACAAGGAAGCCTCAATAAATTAAGTGCTGATTTCTCATTGGAAACCATGGAGGCAAGAAGGCAGTGGGATGATATATTTAAAGGGTCTAAAGTAAAAAACTGTCAACCAAGAAGTATATATCTGGCAAAACTGTCTTTCAAAAATGAAGGGGAGATTAAGACATTTCCAGGTAAACAAAAACTGAAGGAGTTCATCACCACTGGACTGGCTCTACAAGAGATGCTAGAGAGATTCTGAAGTTTGAAAGACAACACATGATCCTGGATGGTACCTAACAAGGAAGGAGATCAGGCTCAAAAGGACATTGGGACATATGAAAAATTACAATATCCACTGTAAGCTTTAGATTTATATCAACATTAAATTTCTTGAACTGGATAACTGCACTTAAGGTGGATACATAAGTGGATACCCTTGTTATTAGGAAATGTATATGGCAGTATTAAGTGTTCAAGGAGCATGATGTATACAACCTATCCTGTTCAGAAAATGGATTGATAGATAGACACATAGATAGATAGATTGATTGATGGATTGATGAATAGATAGAATGATAACGGCAAATGTAACAAAATGTTAAATTGGTGGATATGGGTATCTGGGGGGATAGGGGTATGCCAGAGTTCTCTGTATGGGATTTATATTACTTATGTAAGTCCTGTAAGTTTGAAAGTATTTCAAAATAAAAGTTTAAATAAAGAAAAAAATGCTGTTTAAAAAACCCACATTTTTCAACAACCCAAGAAACATTTAGAGTACTCTGTGTCAAGTACTCATCTGGCTACTGGGAATTCTAAAACTCTGCTCACTGCCGAGTTCATCTAATGGGAAAGAGACAAGAAAACTTATGAGGTGGTGACGTGATAAGTGCTGTAAAACAGAGAGATGCAAAGTGCAATGAGTGCAATGGGACACAGGGGAGCAGGATGTTAATCCTCCCGGGGAATCAGCATGGGTTAGAGTCACAAAGGGAAAGATGAATGGGTGTTTACCAAGGGGAGAAGAAAAATCTGGCATTCTCGGTAGAAGGAAAAGCACATGGAAAAGCAAAGAAGCATTTAAGTGCTTGCCTTCTTTGGGGAGTAGTAAGTAATTTTGTGTGGACAGAGAATAGCATACAGGGTATTGAGGCATACAATCATCCTGCAAAGAAGGGCTGGGGTCATACCGTGGAGCAGTCTGTGCTGAAACTGGAAATTCATTCTTTATACAACAGAGAAACACAGGTGGTTTAAATATGGACATAATATGGTTATGCACTTCCTGCTACCATTCGTGAATTATTTCATTATATTTTTAGTAATTTCTCTGTATCTATTGCATATATCTTGGTCCCCCACCCCCAAACAGAGCTCCAGCTTCTCCAGGGGAGAACAGAGGCAGCTGGGAACTTGTTACCAGAGTGGTGTAATTGACTTAAGCACATGATCCAAAGTTCTTACTGAAATGTAGAAACAGTGTCTATCTCAGGTACAGTGTTCTGGTGGTACCCTGGCCTAGGAAACATAACATCTCATTTCTCAGAATTACTGTCTGAGTGGAATAGAGGACACTGCATCCTCCCCTCCTCTTTCTCCCCCCACCCCAGCCCACCACCCAGCTTCCCTCCCAGAGGCTGTGGACAAGGCAGAGTCCATCCCCCACTGCTGCTGTCTTTGTGGATGTGCTGGAGAGATGGCTGGCTGGCCCAAAGAGCATCCACATGTCTCTGATGATAACGCCTCAAATACGAGAAAAGAAAAGTGGTTTTCCACTGATGGCAGTGTGTGCAGCCAGCTGAGCTGCTTGGCACGATCTCTGCAGCTGTGTATTCACGATACCATATTTAAGCCACACACACACACACACACACACACACACCTCTGAAAGATATAATCAATACAAGCTGAAAATGGTTGACCATTTAAGTGTTTGCTTGTTCCTCCCTGCCAAATATCTGCTCTATGAGGGAGAATGCCAAGCTCCAGGCATAAGCCCCCCAAAAGTTTAAACCTCCACTGTGCTAAAATCAGGGACAGATTCTGCCATATGTGGTACCACTTGGCTGAGCTTCCCAACTGCTCAGATGATGGCTATAGCAAATCTTCTCAATGGGTGGAAGAGAAACAGAAGGGCCATTTCACTGTCTAGGCAAGAGATGAATCAAGAATAAGGGTAAGGAGGCTGGAAGAGTAGAGCTAGTCCATGTGAGGTGGATCCAAATGAGAATTGCCATTCTGATTGGGTCAAAGAAATATACCTGCTTGACACAGGGTATGATCTGCTACCCCAAATGCCCATGCTACCAACAAGTTAATGCTGAGTTAGCCAGGCCCTGTACTCCTTGGTATCGCCTTCCTTGGGGGCCCAAAATATATCCAATATTTATACTGGTGAGTGAAGTCTCACACGGCCCAGTGAAGAAAGCTGGTGGCTTTGATTGTGTTTTCTTCCTTGCTTAGTGTTAAAGACATGGTGAGATGAACACTGGAAATTGAAACTACAGTTGGTACAAATTAAGTCAATCTGGTAACATAACCTCTTTTCTTACTCTTATAAAAGCAGGGAGAGATTGAATAGAATTAAGATGATTCTGGGCCAGAGAACACAGGAATGTCTGAATGTTATCCAAAACCATAGGTACCCACACCAGGAGGTCAGGAGGTAAAATGCACAATGAACCAATGGGTTTGGTGCCCAAAATCAATGCTGTGAACTCTGGGTAGTCAAGCACCATTTCTTTCAGTGCCAGCTTGGCATGAATAGCTTCAGAACAAAGCAGGCTATGAGGACCGATGTTTATTTCACTCACTGTAATTCCCAAGTGTTGGTGTCTGATTTTTACCATCGTCCAGATCCCTGGAAGCATGAAGAATATGGCAAGCAAGAGGGCCGTATGACCAGGCCT
>JAQZBX010010198.1:0-44687 GCA_029593785.1 Cabassous unicinctus | reverse complement strand
CTGTGAGGGATTTTGTACGCGGAACCCCGGCTAGTTGGGGCATTTACCGGAGGGGGTTTATTGATGTCTGCGCTACACTGAGGGAACAGGAAAAATATTTAAACACAAAAAATATCTCCATAAAAAGTAGAGAGAAATTAACAAAAATGCTTTAATATGTTGCACGCAGGAGGCTGTATACAGAATTGCAGGACCACAGAAAGGAGACTGAGGGTTATTGTCCCATTTCATCATCGTCTTGGAAGAGGAGTGTATGTTCAGCTTCCTGTAGACACTTACATTTGGATAGGACCCCACCAGTTGGGAGACCTGCATCCGAGATGACCATCTTTAATAACACTGAGTGAGGTTTGTCTGCCTACATACTAAACACCTCGAGCATAAGATCTGCGGGGGAATGTAGTGGTGTTTTGAAGGTAAATTTAAGGATAAAATTGAAATAAACTTTTCTTCACATTACAGGAAACCTACCAAAGCAACTGTAAATTTCATTTTCTCTTCCAGTTTTTTGCTTTGATAATCAAGGTGCATGGTTTTGATTTTCACTTTTTTCATTTACTGTATCTTTTAAAAGCACTCTTAAAAAAGTTATGTGGTATGCAGAGAAAGCCTGGAATGACATTAAGTTACTTCCCTGTTTATCAGAAAATGACAATGAAAATAATTATCTGGACTATTATGTAACCATTAAAAATGATAAAAGACATAGCAAAAGAAAACCCCAGATCATGGATTGCATTCCCAGTTGTCATGTTTTGTTAATCTCCTTTAATCTGGAACAGTTTCTCAATCTTTGTTTTTCTTGGCATTGACGTTTTTGAAAAGTGTGGGCCAGTTCTTTTGTAGGCTGTCCCTTAATTTGA
This sequence comes from Cabassous unicinctus, assembly GCA_029593785.1. Taxonomy (NCBI): domain Eukaryota; kingdom Metazoa; phylum Chordata; class Mammalia; order Cingulata; family Chlamyphoridae; genus Cabassous; species Cabassous unicinctus. The sequence goes on along the minus strand of JAQZBX010010198.1, from coordinate 43,824 downwards.
GTGTGCCTGATGCTTGCACATGGTTCCCAATGGTCTCAGCATTGTTGGTCACTCCCTCTGGAAAGCTCTTCTTCCTGGGTTTCCATACCATCCCCTCCCAGTTTTTCTTCCTTCATCTCTAAATCTCCTTTCTCTCCAATGTGGGGCTCTTTCAGGGTTTGGTCTTACATCTTCTTTTCTCACAGTACCTCTTCTAAAATGGTGATTCACAAACATCTAAGCCCAGACTCCTCCTGAGGTTCAAATTGGCTTATCCTCCAGGCGTCTTTAAGTCAACCTGCCTCCACATGGAACCCAGCATCTTCTCCTCATCTCCCAATAAACCTTCTTCTACTCCAGTGTCTCCTGACACAGTGAGTTGGTCCATTTAGTTGCCGAAGCCAGAAGCCTTTTCTCCTTCCCCTTCATGTCCCAAAGTCATCAATAACCAAATCCTTTCCTCTTGCTCCTCAATATCTATTGACTATCTCTTGACTCTCCCCATGCTCACTGCCAGTTCAGCACAGGCCACCATTATCTGCCATTATCTGGATGCCTTGAGGGCAAGGACTGTGTTTATCATTTTCATGTTTGTTTTCCACAGCCCAGCCCAGTGACTCACATGTAAATGCTCAGAAAGCTTTTTTTTAAAATATGCATGAATGATTGAGTCTCTTCCCAGACCTCTCTCATCCCCAACCCCGTCCCACTCAACCTTCAGACCTTTCAAGAAATCTCAAAAGTATGACTCCTTTGTGACCTCTTCTCAATAAAACAAACCTTGGAGACTTGCCATTGATACACCTTGCTTGAAAAGCAAGTTTAAGTTAACTCTCATTTATTAATCTCCTGCGGCCTTTCCATGATGAGGCTTATCTTTCTGATGAGCTTCCTAGAGCAAATTTCTTAAGTCTGGGGTGACTTTGTTTGCCATATAGCATGCCTCTGACTGTCCTTTCTTACCACTTTCAGTTGGTCAGTGCACATTATAGAAGCAAAACAGTCAGTGATGGGGATCGTAAATCTGTGGAGACAGCAGGATAGAGTTCATTGCTTTTCAAAAGTGAAGTATAAATTATTTTGGATTCTCTCTTGTTTTGCCATTGATTATATTATGGCTCTATAAATCGAGTTATTTCACAATTTTATGAAGCTTTTATATTATTTCATGGTTGATTTTTCTGCCATCAGCTAAACCAGCTACTTTAATCAAATCTCTTTCAGCAGAAAGAAATCACTTTAGGTGAAAGGTCAAAATAGTTCTTTCAAAAGGGAGTGATGTTGGCAATTATGTTACCTGTCTTTGTCATTCTGGACCTTGGTCTAATTACCCTTCCCTCTGGGGATTTGACTTTAAGAAAAAGAAAGTAAAAAGTTACAAAAGTTCAGGGCTAAGTAATACCAGTGTATAGTTGGGAGTCTCAAGGCATCTTACTGTTTTTCATTCCTCTAATATTTTAAAGCTATAATTGATCAAAGAGTTGATAACCAAGGGGTAAATGCTAGATAGCCTGTAAGCACCCCCACTAGACTGCCAGCTTGGTGGCGTGGGGTGGGGGTAGGTTTATCGCCAGTGAACACCAGTACACGGACAGCATCTCACTTAGTAACGTCTTATATTTTTATCGTGAACGTAGACTTGGCCCTTAAGATCTTATAAGCACCTGCACGATGCTAGGCAAATGGTGAAGACTTTAAAAGTCCCTGATTGATGGAGTAATTGACAAATAGTTGACAAATAGATGACCAGTGATTCTGAATTCGCCTTCTTCCCAGATTAATGATTTGAATAATGCTGGATATAATCAAAGTATTTCATGTCAGCAGAAAACAAATGCTCATGGAAGAGGCTTTAGCCAAAAAAACTGATTATGCCTCCAAATTCTAAAGAAATAATTTGTGCACATTTATTGGAATGTAATATCTCAAGTCTTAGGGGAACCATTGCCAAGCATGGACTCTAAACTACCAGGCAAAGAAATCAGCAGATACAATGTGGTGGTGAAGGTTTTTATGGGTTAATATTCTGCATACTTGAGGATTCAGGCAATATATATAATATAATGTACGCCATTTACTATGGCTGCATAACAAATTTCTCCGAAACTTGGTGGAAAACAACAATGGCCATTTATTATCTGGTTTCTGTGGACCAGTTGCTTGGGAGTGGTCTGGCTGGGCAGCTGAGAGCCTCCCGTGAGGTCGCCGAGGCTGCAATCCTCTGAAGGCTGGACGGTGGCTGGAGACTTGACCTCCAAGGTGGTTCATGGCCAGGAAGTTGGCGCCGGCTCTTGGCAGGAGGCCTCAGCTATCCACTTGCCCTCTCCGCAAGACTGAGTGTCCTCCTAGCAAGGCGGCGGGGTTCCCGCAGCAAACTTTTTCTGTAAAGGGCCAGATATAAATATGTTAGGGCCTCATGGGCTACGTCCAGTCTCAGTCGCTGCTGCCTCTTTGTTTTTTTTTTTTTTTTTTACAGCCATTTAAAAATATAAAAACCACTTTGAGCTCACAGGGCATACAAACAGGGGCTGGGGGCTGGATGTGGCCCATGAGCCCTAGTTTTCCAACCCTTGCCCTGGAGCTAACAATCCAAGAGAGCAAGCCCACGCCTGTGGATCCCACTGGTCCCTGGCACTGTGCTCTGCTGGTCACAGAGGACTTGGTCCTTGTGGGAGACACGACACAAGGCATGGCGGCTGTCTGGAGGCTGGCTGCACTCCGTGTCTTCAGAAATAACAGCACACTGATTGCACACGGTGCACGGGCTGCATGCGTGATTAATACATAACAATAAAATTGATTTAAAAAATAATAGTGTCTGAGGAACATACCAACGATTAACATGAGAGACCACAAGGGAACTCTCCTTACCACAAAATGTAAAATATTCTGCTCCTTGTTGCTTAGTATTACTCTGAGTTATTCCCTGAAAGGTTCTATAAAGTGGTAAAGGATACAAATAACTAGATAGTGAGCTCCTAGAAGGCAGAGACTATAACTTTTTTATTTTTAAAGATCTAACTCCAAACAAAATTATTTTGAAATAAAAGACGTTAAATAAGTATTTACTAAATTGAAAATAAGATATATATTAGTATCCATAAGGCTTCAAAATAGCGCTTCTTTTTTGATCAATCCACCCAATTATTTGGTACCCTGAAACTCAAATATAAAAGATTATTTAATTATCTATTTTCAACCAGTTGCATTGACTTTATATAGACACAGTATGTGTTGTCTGAGAAAAAAGAAAAATGAAGGAAAAAGCATGAGCAAAAGATGTTCGTAGGAACACTGCACTGTCATTCTTTTTCCATTTGAGTAACCATCTTTTTGGCTAATACTCTTGAGTGATGTTCTTGAAGATGGTATTTCACTGCCCAGGCATTAGCAAGTACAGAGGAGCTTCGTGGAACTTGCCAAGAACTCACTAATACTAGCTTCAGTTGCCTTTATCAGAAACTTTTGTCTCCAAATGTTTTTGCTGTCATAATGTCTAACATTGAGCTCTGAAATACGGAGATAAGGTAAAGCCGCTTCTGATACTCCTTGCTGGCTATACCACAGGTTCACCTACATCAAGCACTACAATGTCGACCCTGTGCCGTCACGACCCACAAGAAGGCTGTGTGCCGCAGGGAGGAGGTCTCTGCCGGCCGGCCATGTCCTCACACCTGCACCTCCCACCTTCAGCGGGGGCTCGCATTCCCGCAGCTCCTCAAAGGCTTTGAGTCACTGGAACTCCCACCATAGAGAGCAGAACACGCTCACGCTAATGAGTCGCAAAGCTCACCTGATGTTCCAGAAGTTCTCTTATGTTGTGTAAGTCTTCATTTTCCAGTCCTGGGAGGTATATTTCTAAGTGTCGGTTACTGAGATGGTCTGTGTGTAGACATTTCATAAAACCCAGGAGGTGCCAGGGAAAGACTGAGGGTTCACTACAGATGTGAAACATACGTGGAGCTACAGAAATGTGAAAGAAACCCTAAACAGAGCTGCAAACGCACGCAGCTGCCTGCAGAGCAGACCCCTGTCATACACACCGGTGGCTCCAGAGTAGCCGATGTGGAAGGACGTCCATGGTAAATTGTTATATGAAACAAGCAAAGGTCCAACTGCAGATCTTCCCATCCCATTTTTGAACAAAACACCATTTATCTCGCTCTCTCTGTTTATATATATTACACACATACACACACACGTACATATATAGATGCCTGAATGTGCGTAGAAAAAGTGTGGACAATAAATACATAGTAGTTATCTTGAGAAAGTAGAATTGAATGGGTTTGGGTGATGAGTGGACACTATCATTTTTTTTAATGTTATAAACCACTCTATTGTTGGGATATTTTTCCTACGACAAGCATGTATTACTTGTCTAATTTCAAAACAATTATAATCCTGCTAATGATAGCTAAGCTTGTGCTAAGGCCATTAATTACATGGATTTGCTTATTTTTCTACATAACTCTGTAAGTAAGGTACTATTGTTATGCCCATCTTATAGATGAGGAAAATAAGAATGTGGGTAGCTTGTGGCAGGACTCATAAATGTCAGAGCTGGCTAAAATGATATTAAAATATATAAACAGCCAAATATGCTGTTAACCTAAAAGGAATCAGTTACTAGTTCCAGCATTAGAAAATAATTTAAAAGTACGTTTTTATTTAAAAAGACTGAACTAAAGAACATTGAACTTATGAATTATCTATTAACATCATTAGAGTAGGTAAAGCACACACCCATGTACTTGATGTCTGTGTTTTAGAAATATCATTCAAATGTGCTATAAAACTCCCAATGGTGGGGCCTCCTTCCTAAAGTGGTTTGTTTAAAAGGCCAAGAGAGGGAAAACCACTGACAAAAACATAAGTTTTAAAAAACTGGGTAATTACAAAGCTCAAATGCCTGAAACAGACTGATGTGGAAAATAAAACTGTGAAGACATCCCTTTCGTTGCATCATTATCATAAATTGGCTCCTATTTTAGTTTCCTAGGCTGCACAAACAAGAAGCATGAAATGGGTTGGCTTAAGCAAATGGAATTTCTTAGCTGACAGTTTGAGGCTAAAAGAAAGTCCAAATCAGGGCATCATCGAGACAGTGCTTTCTTCCCAAAGACTGCAGTGTGGTGGGGCCAGCTGCCGTGACCCTTGGCTGCTCTGCCACATGGCAAGGCACAAGGCGGCAGCTCCTGGTCTCTTCCGTCTCTTCCAGGTTCTGCCATGTCCAGCCTCTTGTGGCCTGTGGCTCTCTCTCTGAGTTTCACTGTCTTATGAAGGACTCAAGCAATAGGATTAAGACCCACCCTGACTGAGGTGGGCCACACCTGAACTGGAGCAGCCTCATCCAGGGGTCCACACCCACAGGAACAGATTAGAGTTAAGGACAGGTTTCTCTGGGCACCCAGCCTGAAATCACCCCAGCTCCCTCCTCTATGTGGACAGCCACACGGCCTCCCTCATGAGCGAGGCAGAGGCTCACACTAGGGCTGCGTTGCTACTCCAGGAGTCAGCAGTGGCTCCGTAGCACCTGTGCTTTCTGCTTCTATAAAAAGGAGGTAATAAAACCTGTTTGCCGAGTATCTGAAGGCAGGGAACAACATGTGAAATGTACCCTCCTTTTGCTATCAAAGTGACCATCATTGCTCACTCCCTTTTCTGTGACAGAAGCACTTACCTACGTATCAACTGATAACACCCAGTTAAAAATACCCATTATCAATCAGTCATTTGAACTGACTGAAACCAACAAACCTCCCAGGAAGACAATGAGCCAAATGTTTCTAAAGTTCCAAAGGGCAGAGCCAGCCTCTCAGGAGGGTGAAGTAGGTGGCTACCTATTAGGTAATTTGAACCACAGAAAGGAGAACCCCTTGCCCCAAAATATCTCTGTCACCCTTAGAACCTGAAGTTCCACCATTAGAAATGCATTCCTTTGGATCACGTAGGGTCCTCCCTCAAAATGAAAGTACTTTCACATCAGGTCCCCACACTGGCAGTGAGTTATGAGTTAGGTTGTTGGGAATGAAGTCCCGAAGACCCCCCAGAGTCAGAGGGAGACCCGGAGCATCTTGCAAAGGAACCTCCTAAGACAGACAGACGGCTCTAGGCTTTCCAGGTCGGTATGCTCCACATAAACAAGGCCAGGCTGACAACCCACTCTCCAGATGCAAGGAAACCTTGGGCTTTGGCTGGGCTCCCACTCAGATCATCTCCCTCCCCAGCAGAGGAAAAGCAATTTCCCAGCAAACAACAGGCACCAGAAAAAGTAGACTGGCGTCACTTCTCTCTTCTGGCTTGGGACCTCTGACCCACAGAGCAAAGCTCTGGCAGGCTCTCGAGGCAGACATGAGCTTTCCAGGCAGAACACTTAGGTACCTTTCCTTCCTCTGAACCCCAGAGGATTGGCTTTTGCTGTCTTCTTTTTAATGATCTTGTCATTGCAGATTCTCTAATGATGGCGTCTTTCCCGTGGAGAATGAGTCAGTATTCCGAGTCCTAAGTAGGAATGCCTTTTCTTCTTTGTAAAAGAACTTAGGATGCAAATATTCTCGCTGTCCTGATTTTGTGATAATCAGGGTAAGCTAAACATTCACTATATTAGAAACCATGCATGTGTCCCCAGACCTAGTTTTTCTCCCTAGGTCTGGTTTTTAGAATGCTGGTGATAAACTAAGCCTGATTTATTACGTGACCATCCTGTATGGGAAAAGATTGTAACTTTGGGTATCTCTGGTCAACCTTAAGAGATATAGGGGGGGACGGATGTGGCTTGGGTGGTTGAGAGTCCATTTCCCATATGAAGGGACCTGGGTTCGATCCCCAGGACTCCTGGTAAAAATAAAAAAAGAAAAATATAGAATGCACGTGGGCCACCAGGCCCCGAGTGAGCCGCCAGGCCCTGGGTAAGCCGCCAGGCCCCACATGCTGGTGAGCCATCAGAACCCACGAGCCATGCAGCAAGATGATGACATAATAGGAGAGTGACACAAGGGAGAGCCAAGATGAGACGCACCGAAAAACCAGGAACTAAGGTGGCGCAGGCAGTAGTAGGATGCCTCTCTCCCACATCGGCGGTTCTGAGGATCGAATCCCAGTGAAGACAGGAGGAGAAGGATGACAACAGAGGGAAGGAAACAAACACAGAGAGTTGCCCAGCAAATGGACACAGAAACAGCAAAAACGGGGGTGGGGGTGGTAAAAATGGATAAAAGTAAATGAATAAATCCTTAAAAAAAATGTATAGGGGAGGAAGATACAGACTATAGTTAACAGTAATACTTTGACGATGCTCTTTCATGATTTGTTAACAGATGTTTCATAACAATGTGGGGTGTTTGTGGGGAGGTAATGTGTGGGAGCCCTGCATGATGTTATGCATGTTTGTTTCGTAAGTTCACAATGTTTACAGGACACTTATAGTTTATGTATGTTCATGTATAAATGATGTACTTCAATAAGTTGTTTAAAAAAAAAAAGAAATTATGGCATCAAAATTCTTTCTCTTGGCATGTAACCTACCATTTCCTAAACTTTAACAAAACTAAACTGGGCGTGAAGGGGTTTTCATAACAGGGAATTATTAATACATCTTTAATCTGCAGACTCCATGGGCTGTGGGGCAAGGAAGAGAACTAGCAAATTGCAAACAGCACCCACGGTCAGTCAAGAGGCAGAGGCACTCCACGTCCCAGCCCCTTCAGAGAATCTTCTCAAAGAGTAATAGCATTAGGAAGCATTAGGACTTTGAACTCAGAGCAAGGGTTTACTCACCCAACTGTATTACAAAAGGCAGTGACAGCATGCTCTGAATCAAGGGACAAGAGAAACTTACCGTGAGCCTTCTCCTAACAGGTGGTCCAAACATTCCCCCTGGAATCTTCTGAGTGTCTCTGCTTCTCTGTGTATGATATTGCCTACCCAAATTTTACTTGATAAATGTAATGAGTGGAACACAATATTTTAATATACGTCAAGTCACTTTTTGCTGATCATCCCTTTGTTTCCTCCCTCCTTTTGGATTTTAGGGGAAAATGTTCCCATGATAATAGAGTTGAACGAGAAGGAAATGCTTTTGCTGAGAAGACAATAAAAGTCAAATAACTAGGCTCTCAAGCACCGCCGGGGAAAGCTCATTCATGGGACTCAATGGCTCCTTTGTAACGTCGCCACCACCAGCTCCACCCACACTTTGGCCACATTTCTCCGGTTGGCACAGGCCCCTACCCTCCCAGCGATTGTTTTAACTCTCTGACTTTCCCTCTTCTCCTTCTCAGCTGGTAACTTGCTTTCTAATGCTATCAGATCTCCAGCTCCACCAAGATCCAGACTACCCGCTCCTCCTTCCCTCCATTCAGCACAGAAGTTGTGGGCAGCCCCTTTTTGTCTTTCTCTGTCCTCTCTTCTGTCGCTGTGTGTGCCCTTCCGTTCCTTCTCGTTCCTCCTTACCCTTCCCTTCCCCAATTACTGTCTTTCAACTGGATTTTCCCCAACGCACACCTGAGTGCACACCTGCGTATTTATATGTGTGTGCGTATATATATAATACTGACCCTTTACAATACATATAATGATATAATACACGTTGCAAATGTTTTCTCCAAGGTTGTCTATACTCTGCCGTCATGTTCTTGTTTTTTGGCTCTATGGTGCTTTTGTTTGTTTGTTTCCTGATGGTGTTTTTTTTCCCATGCAAAAGTGGTTTTTTTCTTTTTAGATGATCATATTTATCAATCTTTCCTCTTATTGCATCTAGTTTTAGTTACCCCTCCCCCAAAGAAATAAAGGAATCTACACATGTTTTCTTGTAAAATGTGGATGGTTTCATTTTTTACATTTAAATATTCATCCATTCAGACTTTACTCTTGTATAGGTATGAAGTATTTTCCAAACGGCTATTTAGACATCTCAATGCCACTTATTAAAAAGTCCATCTTTTCCCCAGAGATTTGAAATGCCACCTTCATCATTTCTAAATTTCCACATGTATTTTAGTCTATTTATGGATTTTCTATTTGCTTTGTCTATTTATGTATCTGTCCTTAAAAAACAAAACCCATTGCAAATAATCTTGCTGTCCTGATTTTGTGATAATCAGGGTAGGCTAAACATTCACTGTATTAGAAACCATGCATGTGTCCCCAGATCTAGTTTTTCTCCTAGGTCTGGTTTTTAGAATGCTGGTGATAAACTAAGCCTGATTTATTATATGACCATCCTGTATGGGAAATGACTGTAACTCTAGGTATCTTTGGTCAACCTATAGCAGGGGAACGGATGTGGCTCAAATGGTTGGGCGTCCGTCTACCAATGGAGGGACCTGGGTTTGATCCCCGGGACCTCCCAGTAAAAAAAAAAAAAAAAAATACACAAGGCGCACGGGCTACCAGGCCCCGCGTGTGGGAGTGCTGCCGGGCCTCGCGAGTGGGTGAGCTGCCAGACCCCGGGAGCAGGTGCGCCACCAGGGCCCATGAGCGGGTGAGCCCTCAGGCCCTGAGAGCCACACAGCAAGATGATGACCTAACAGGAGAGTGACACGAGGGAGAGCCAAGACGAGACACGCCAAAAAACCAGGAACTAAGGTGGCGCAGGCAGTAGTAGGATGCCTCTCTCCCACATTGGAGTTTCCAAGGATCAAATCCCAGTGAAGACAGGAGGAGAAGGATGAGAAGAGAGGGCAGGAAACAGACACAGAGAGTTGCCCAGCGAATGGACACAGAAACAGCAAAAACAGGGGAGGGGGGTAAAAATGCTTAAAAGCAAATAAATAAATAAATCCTTAAAAAATATATAAGGGAGTAAGATACAGACTATAGTTAGTAGTAATACTTTGATGATGCTCTTTCATAATGTATTCACAAATGTTTCACAACAATGCAAAATATTTGTGGGGTGGTGAGGTGTGGGAGCCCTGTATGATGTTATGCATGTTTGTTTTGTAAGTTCACAGTGTTTACTGAACAGTTATAGTTTATGTATGTTCATGTATGAATGATATACTTCAATAAATTGTTAAAAAACAAACAAACAAAAACCCCACTCTCAGTTGCACACCATTCTCTAGTTTTGTGCTACCTCTTCCCTCCCCTTCACAGACAAACTTTTCAAAAGAGTTGTCTTTACTCTGCCTTCATATTCTTGCCTCCCATTCACTCCCCAATTCCGTTCAATCTGTCATTCTCCCCTGTCATTGCATCAGAACAGTTTGGGCTTGAATCATCACCATGACACTAAATTCCATAGGCAGTTTTCAAACCTTGTCTCATTTGATGTGTCATCAGCAATTTGACATTGTTGAACATTCTGAAATGCTTTCCTGGTTGGCTTTCAGAACTCTACCTTCTCCTGGTTTTCTTCCTTCTTAGCCAGTCTGGCCAGTTTCCCATGCAGGCTCCCCTGCCTGGCCATTCAGCTCTGGTGACCCTGAGGAGTCCCTTTTAGACCCACTTCTTTACCCTCTCTACACACTCTGTCTCGGTGATCTTATCCCTGCCAATGGCTTCAGTTCTAACTAACCCACATATAATTCACACATATCCCCCACCTGACCTCATGTCTAAACGAATCTAGACTCACTCATCCCACCCCCATGATGACATCCTCACTTGGATATCTCAAAGGCATCTCAAAGTCAGCATGTCCAAAACTGGAATCAAGAAAGACTCATTTCCCCTAACCCCATCCCCAAAGTTCGTGGGTCTTCTTCCTGTTTCATGGAATGATACCACCATCTACCAGGGGAAGGAAGCCAGAAACCCAAGAGTCATCCTTGACATCTCCTTCCTCACACCCCAGGTCTAGACCACTGCTAAGTCCTCCTAAGACTTTTCCCGTCAATCTGCTTTCTCCAGCTCCACCTCCAAACCCCTAGTCCAGGCTACCCTCACCTGATAACTGGATTCCTGTCACAGCTGCCTAACTGTTCTCCCTGCTTCCCACTCTTACCCCTGCTCCTACATTCCACTCTTCACTCAATAGCTGGAGGTGTCTATTTGAAATTAAACCACTTTACTTGCTTTTCATTTCTCTTAAGATAAGCCAAGGTCGTTGGGATAGTTTGAATTTGGTGAATCCCCCCAAAAAGATGATGTACTTAAACTAATCTATTCCTGTGGGTGTGGTATCCTTTGATTGCATCAGGTTCTCTTTAGTTCACTTGATTAGATTGTTTTTGATCGGAATACATCAGTGAGGTGTGACTCAGGTCGAGTCTCCACCCTCTTGCTGGGACTTCTATAAATAGAGACACGGAGAGACACACAGGAGCTCTACCATGACCTTGCTATGAGAGAGGGCTCAAGGATAGCTGGCAGCGGCCTCCCACCTTCCACATGGGAGGTCCCCAGTTTGGTTTCTGGTGCCTCCTAAAGAAGATGAGCAAGACAGCGAGTAACACTATGGGCTGGCATGGCGAGTTGACGTAACACGATGACACAACAAGATGATGCAGTGAGATGATGCAACCAAGAGACACAGCAAGGAAACACAATGAGAGACACAACAAACAGGGAGCTGAGGTGGCTCAAGCAATTAGGTGCCTCCATCCCACACGGGAGGGCCCGGGTTCGGTTCCTGGTGCCTCCTAAAAAAGCAGACAGGACAAACAACGAGGGAGGGGGGAGAAAGAAATAAAAATAAATAAATCTTAAAAAAAAAAAAAAAATGGATAGCTAACAGCCAAAGCTTAAGCACAAAGCCCCCAAGAGGCTGGGCCCATGGAGCAGTTCAAGCCCAGGCTGAAGAGACAAGCTATATGCCTAATAGCTCACAGCTGAACTCGGGACAAAAGCAGAGCAGCCGAGACTGAGAGAGGAGGCCCAGTAAGAAACAAGCCCTATGCCTGGTTGCCCACAGCTGAGCTCCAGGAGATGGTAGATTCTGGAGGGGAAAGCAGGGACCTTGGCAAAGATTGCCTGCCATCTTGGTTCACCATGTGGCAACACGCCAGGATCAACAGTAGCTGACTTTGGTGAGAAAGCATCTCTGATGATGCCTTGATGAGGACATTTCATGGCCTCAGAACTGTAAGCTTTTACCCTAAATAAAATTCCCATTATAAAAGCCAACCCATTTCTGGTACTTTGCATCAGCAGCCTTTTGGCAAACTAAGACAATTGTGGACACAGTCTACAAGAGCTTCTGCAGTCTGTCCATTGCTTATCTTTCCAGTCTCTTCTTGGACCACACTCTCTGTACTCCGAGCTTCAGCCCATGAGCCGACTTTCAGTTCCTTTGGAATTCTCTCCTACCGTGGGTCCTCTCCTCGAGTTTTCACCATTGCTAAGCCACCCCCTCCAACTTTCCACCCAGCCCAGCCTCCTGTGCTCTCCCTAACTAGGGTCAATGCCCCTCTTATATCTCTCTTGGTGCCATGTACCTGTCCCTGGAAATGTTTTAATCACAGTAAGCATTTTATATTTACATGGGGGACTTAAAGTTAATATCCATGAGGTAGTATCACATCAGTCATTCATTTCCATTTTATCCCAATATCTACCATAAGCCCTAACACATGCTGGGTAATAAATAAATGAAAAAATAAAGTTAAATCCTCTGCTAGTTATTTCTAAATTCTTATTGTCTACATTTTAAACTTTAAATAAATATGATTTTGTTTTTCAAGAAGCTGTTTTTATGAATTATGAGATGAGTCAAATATGGAATCGATATTATGATGAAAATATTTGGAATCAGGAAACCCTAGTTCCCATTTCAGTTCTTACAAACTAAGGTGGTGAATTCAGAATAAGATTTTAAATATTGCAGACTTCCCTAAAGCATCCAAAGTGTGGCCATGTCACTTCTATTTGTATCATGTTAGTTGCTTTCATATCCTTTTCTTCCATGAGATTGTCATGTCTTACTGATTATCATGTCCTCATGCAGCCATCACTTTTAAGCACATAGAAGGCATTCAATCAATGTTGAACAAATGAAGTAATATATGCACGACATATGACGTCATGTGTACTAATAGCACTCTGAAAACTGTGTGATACTAAAATAATTGAGGAAGAATTGGAGGTATTTCCACTGCAATTTAATCAGAAGCAAAACCTAAGCAGAGGTGTCCTAAAGGCCAAATATGATAAGCCTATGGTCAGAGATCTGAGCAGGAGAGCTGACATCACATCAAACCATGAGGTAGGTGTTCAAAAAGGCCTTAAAGAAAGCTGAAATAGGGAGGTGATTTAGTGTCCTGGGCTGCCCTAGCAAATACCATGCAAGGGTTCAGCTTAAACAGTGGGAATTTATTAGCTCATGATTTTGAGGCTAGAAAAAAAAGTACAAATCAGGTCATCATCAAGGCAGTGCTTTCTCCCTGAAGACTGTGGCGTTTTGGGGCTGGCTCCTGGTGACCTTGGTCCTGAGCTCCTCTGTCACATGGCAATGTACATGGCAGCATCTCCAAGCCTCTCCCTGCTCTTCTGGGTTCCATTGACCTTCAGCTCTTGCTTCTTACGGCTTTCTCTCTTTCTGCCTGAACTTCATTCTGCTAATAAAGGGCTCTAGTGATAGGATTAAAAGCATCCTGATGGAGATGGGTCACACCTTAACTGAAGTAACCTCATCACAAGCTCCTGCTTACAATGGGGTCACACCCACAGGAATGGATTAAGTTTAACAATGTGTTTTTCTAGGAGCACGTAGAGCTCCAAACCACCACAAGAGGTGAGGAACACAGTCATCTGGAATTGACGGAATATCAAATGTGAGACTTCCCAAGAGAGTATTTAGAATTAGCTTAGCTGCTTACAACAGAAGGCAAACTTCACATCTGTAGCCCCTGCACCTGGACTGCTGCTCACTACGAGCCTGCGTTGTGGTCATTGACCCCAGGTGATGTCAGTGCTCAGGTCATCCCTCGCCAACACCTGGTCAGCTCCCATTGAGGCCATTCCAAACGTCACCACTCTTCTAAAGCTGCTGTCCTCCTGGCCCTGACCTCCTGCAACACAGAGGGAATGGACACTTTGCAGCACGAGGTACTCAGCATCCCAGCCCTATTCCCATCCCCACAAACTTAGCTGTATCCTTTCCTCCCATAGCTCCTACCTTCCAGTTTGTTGTTGTTAACGATGCCCTCTCTCCTGGTTAAGACAAATCCAGCTTCTCAGGATTCATATTCCGTTGATTACTATGACTTTTCTTAACATTTTCTCTGTCTCAACACTTTCTAAATATTTTCAAACCTCCCCTGTCTTAAGGGGAAAAAAAAACAAAAAACAAACAAAAAAAAAACACAAGAAACCTTCCTTGACTGTGTGTTTTCTTCTAGCTTCTACTCTGTCTGTCTATTTGTCTTCATAGCCCAAACACCTAGGAAAAATCTTCTACTTCCTTACCTTCCACACACTCTTCAACCCATTGCAATCCCGCTGCTATATGACCTCCATCCCCATTGTCTACTGAAATAGCTTTGGCCAAGATGACCTACTGATTGCCAAATTCAATGTTCTCTTTTCAGTCTTTATCTTTCCTAACACTTTCTTAACACATGACACTGTTGATTCTTGTGATTTATGAGCTCTATGCCTCTTCCTTTTCCATTTCACCTTTTGCCTTCACTGGTGTTCCCTGAACATTATTAAAAGGAAAAAAGCCTACCTTTCTTATTTCCCCCTTTTTTCTGTTTTTTTTTTTTTTTAAGACACAATGTCTAATGCTTCAGCAGCCATCTTGGGACCATGGGTGGACAAATATTGAGAAAGGCCAAGAGAATCACAGAGATGCCAGCCTTGATATTGTTGGGCTGCTGAGCCAAAGGCAGCAATTGCCTCCATCCAGAGTGCTTGTTATAGGGAAAAAATAAATTAAGTCACTCTAAGTGGGATTTTTATTACTTACAGTCAAGCAAATTCTTAACTGACAGCCCCTCATTCTCCAATCCGATCAGTCGTCAGATCCTGCACACTCCACTCTGCGGGGTTTTCTGACACGTGTTTGCCTCACTCTGCTCTACCTTAGTTCACAGCCCCGTGGAGCTCACAGTAGACTCCCGCCTGGCCTCCTGCTTCTAATCTTTTCTCCAGACTGATCCTGTTTATTGCTAGTGCTTAAATCATTCAGAGGTTCCCAATTTTCCATAACATCAAGTTTTAATTGCTTAAATGGCCTGCAGAGGTTTTCTTGATCTGGCCCCTGTATACCTCCTCATGTTTTGGGATGTACAGGTGAGGGCCAATTTGCATTCCTAACAAGTTCCCAGGTCAGGCTGGTGCTGATGCTGCCAATGGGGGCGGGAGGGTGAACACTTCCTGAGTAGCGTTGGTATAGAGTTGTTTTTCTTCAGAGAGTCAGTCTCACTTTGTAGTGATGCTTTCCTTAATTCTCAAATATTATATGTGAATCAGAATCCCCCGGAGGGCTTGCTTAAACACAGATCACTGGATTCCAACCCTCAGAGTTTCTGATTCAGTAGGATTGGGGTAGGGCCCAATAAATTGCATTCCTAACAAGTACCCATATGGTGCTGAGGCTGCCTGTCCAGGGGCCAGGCTTGGAGAACCACTGACAGTGCAGGGTTTCTCAACCATGGCACTAGGACACTTTGGCCAGATAATTCTTTATTGTGGGGGTTTGGTCTGTGCATTATAGGATGTTTCTGCTCACTAGATGTCAGTAGCAGCCCCTTCAGTTGTGACAAAAATGTCTCCAGACGCCGTCAAATGTCCCCTGGGGGGCAAAATCATGCCTGGTTGAGAATCACTCTCTTGGTGTGACTCTTTAATTTCTATCCATCTCCTTCTTTAATCTCTAAGCTTCATAAGAGCAGCCGTCTGTCTTTGAATCCTCAATGCCTGTTGTAGGCACTCAACAGATATTCATTCAACAAATGAATGAATTTAATGCCTACAGAGTTTGAAGCCCCTTGATGCTTACTTTCCTAACCCCTATCTCATATCCTCTCTCATTACGAAAAAGCATGAGAAGAAATATTCCCGCTGTCGCCCTATCTTGGACTGGAAAAACAGACTTTTATGGCCAGATTCTGGGCTTCTTTGACAAGGAATATAGGGGCTGAAGACATTTTCCTGTCCCAGGTCTTTGTTTAGAAGGGCTGGCTCATCCAGGGAATTATGTCCCATTGTCCTAGAGAGGCAAGAGAAAGGGCATTTGTTTTTCCAGGATAAGGCAAGGGGTGATGGATTCCCAATCCCCGGCCATGCCATTCCCGCCCACCCTCCCACTGGGATAAGAGGTGCACCCCAGCCCCTGCCTCTGTAGGAGTTCCTGGGAGACCTCAGTGGGATAGCTGTCTGTAGAGGCTGGGAGTGGCAGTGAGGGTCTCAGTGACCCAGCCTGGGGTCACTGAGCTGCTCTATGGCCACCAGAGTGGTAGAGCCCAAAGACAGTAACTGCGTCTAGTCTGCTTTTGTGTTTTTGTGGTCCAGCTGTGCTTTCAGCAGTGGCACTCTGGAGACAAGACTTTAACCAAAGGAACAACTGTCTCAATACTGGGAATTTTATGAGCCACGGCAGGCTGGTGGAAAGCAGATATTTTGGTCAGGGTACTGCCGCTCCCAGTAACGACATCATATTGGGAACAATTACACCCACACATTCAGGGGGCCCAGTGAAGACGGGGAGGCTGGGGGTTTCGGAACCCTGCCCGGAAGCTAGTAGGAGTCAGGGAGCGTGCAGAACTGGCATCACGCTTAGTCTCTGCTTGTGCATATTTTACCCTCCTACTGCCGCATATCTCTAAATCTGGAGCAGCTTGGCAGCGTGCGCGGCTCCAGCTACGGCAATTAGGGCATAAACGGTCCCATTCCGGGTTGTCCTGGACCACAAATACCTTGCTCCGTGTGCCAGCCAGGTCTTCAGGCCAGGTTTTGTGAACGCCGGAGGGTAGCTGGCGACTTGTTCATTCACCTGTGGGAAGATGAACGCTCCTTGTGCCTTCAGCACTGTGGGAAGGAAATCCTCACAAGTAGTGGAGCAGAACTTTCTAGTTCACTAGAGAGTGTCATTTTTAGGATGTTTTTCTGGACTAATTGACTAGTTGGTAGTATGTAATAGAAGTTAATTGAGCTAGCTTGAGAGGAAAGGGGGGATTTAGTATACCAAATTGGCATGATTTACAGACGAAGAGCCAGATGTAGGAGGGTTTCAGGAAGGGAGCCTGGAAGCCATCACTCATCTCTGGTTATCTTTGATCATCCTCTTCTCTGTCTTTGTCTGTCTGTCTGTGTCTCTGTCTCTGTGTCTCTCTCTCCAGACTGGTTTTCTCTGCTTCTCTTGCCCATGGTGCCCTGGGACCCTGCAAACATCCACAGTTCACATGAGACACCCCCTCCCCAGCCACCGACTCCTCTGACTGCCACGTTTCCCTAACCCTGGAGGGCCCGGCGAGCCTGCCATGGCCCCCATCCTGTTCCAACACAAGGTTCTAGGGAGGGAGAACTGGTAGGCCCAGCTTGGGTCCAGCGGGCTATGGGTGGAACAAGCAAGGCAGACAGGGCAGTCCCAGCTACAGTGCTGTCTCAGATTGGGTGTTCCCAGAAGCAGGCGCTGAATCAAGGGTTCGAGGACCAGGTTATTTGGGAGGAAGCTGGAAGAATATATATTCCAAACTCACCCATCCGCCTCACTCCCTTTGGTCTCCTGCTGGGACCCTCCATGTGCCAAACTCTCAAGAAGGCAAGGGGGCCCAGGGAGCAGCCCCCCAGGGCACCCAGAGCAGGAGGAGAAGGGCAACGAGCAAATCTGAAGGGGCAAGCAGAAGACATGACCTGGGCATTTTTCAAGAGTATCTTCTCATTTACATACCCTAACATGGATTTGAGAGGGAAATGGTTCCTCTTTTTTCACTTGTAGGTAATGGTAACATTTAAGCATGCCCAATTTCACAATTATCACCTGCGGTAGGTTGAATTATGTCCTTCATTTTAATCCACTCCTGTGGGTGTTAGCAGAACCCCTGGAAGATGTTATTTTTAGTTAAGGAGTGTCCCAAGTGAAGGAGCTTGGGCCTCAATCCTCACTGGAGGCTTTACGAAGAGGAAGCCGTGTGGATAAGCAAGAAGCTGGAAGTCAAGGGACCTGGAAGAGAAGGAGAGGACCTCGCCACGCAAGGGGAAAGCCAAGGAACCCAAGGATTGCCAGCAGCCAGAATGCTACCAACCCAGGAGAAGAAACCATCTCTGAAACCGTTAGTCAATAAATTCCCATTGTTTAAGCCAACTCACAGTGTGGTATGGGTTCCAGAAGCCTGGAAGGCAGGACATCAGCCATGAGGCTTGACGTCTGTCGACACTTGCCATCCATCACTGTCTCATACCACCTGGGGTCAGAAGGAGCAGCCAGTTCCTGGGCAAAGTCCAAGCGTATTCCCATTCACATAAGTATGATCCAGGCCTGCCACAACAAACTCAGCCAGTTCAAGCGTCAAATGTAATATGTTCATCAAAGGGATAACCTTTGATGACCAATTGTGTCCTACAAAGAAAGAAAGTTGGTTTTAGAACAGTGATGTCGGATTTTGTTCTTTTCCATATTTTCATGCGTTGCTTCCAGAAGCCACAGTCCAGGGCTGCATTTAAACCCCCATCACATTGACCTAATCTTGATCTATAGAGACTTGTAGAAATAATTCTTCCCCAAACAGCTGTCACCAAAAGCCTCATTTAATTTCTGAAACAAACAACAACAAACATAAGTTGTTTGTATTAGTTTCAATTGCTGTTGTGACAAATGATATAAACTTAGTGGCTTATAACAGCACAAATTTATGACCTTCCCATTCTGGAGGTCAGAAGCCTAAAATGGGTTGGCAGGACTGAGCTCCTGCAGGCTCTAGGGAGAATCCGTTTCTTGGACTTTTCCAGATTCTAGAGGCGCCTCCGCTCCTTGGCTCATGGCTCCCTCCTCATTTTCCAAGCCCCAGCGGAGCATCTTCAAGCCTCACCCTCCCTGTGCTCTGCTCCCACTGTCACCTCTCCTGTGACTCGCACCTCCTGCCTCCCTCTCGTGAGGACCTTGCGGCTACACTGGGCCCACCTGGATAACCTGCACTGCTCTCCCCATCACAAGGTCTTTCCCGTATCACCTGTGCAGGTGAGGTTGCACGTGCACAGGGCTGAGGGCGTGGCTATCGCCGGGGCTGGAGGGCACTACCTGCCTGCCGTGATGTTTTCAGGTCACTCCCTTCATGCCATAGTTTATGAGCCCCCCCAAATGAATTAAGGAGGAGGAGCCCTTCATTCTACACATCGTTACGTGGCTGAAGGAACCCCGTGGTGTTCAAGGGTGGCTCTCAGGTCTGCGGTTCACAATAATTACAGGAAGCGCAGTGGGGCTGGGGAGCGCCTTCTCCCAGCAGCTCACGGGAGTCTGGAAGCTGTTGGGTGTCACAGCAGGAGACACTGGGGCAGGGAAATCTCTGTGGGGTAGCCCCGACCAGTGGTTGCAGTGAGCCCTCCAAACAGGTGCAAATGCTTCCAGGGGCAAGAAGCGCGCAGGACTCAGTGAGGCATGAAACCCAAGGGTCCCCTCATTAGGTGGGTCCACTTCACTAGAGAGACCGCCTGCTTTGTTGATCCTTAGCTTTGACCTGGGAGTTTGGTTTTCCCAGGCTTCTCCCCCCTGGCTGCTCTTTATCTGGTCAAGCTTCCTCTCCCTCTCACCCTAACCTCTCTTTGTTTAGATTTAATATATTCTTGGGTTTTAGATGGGCTCATTATTTTCAGAGTATGTGTACTTACCAGTAATTCTCACTTTCTCCATCTTGGTTCTGTGTTAACAAAGGATTATTTCCCTATTTCATCAGTCTGCAGAGAAAAGAATATTAATTATTTTGGTCAAACTACACCAACAGATTCAAAGCATAGAGACATTTTTATCCGCCACATTACCTGAGAAAAATTAAAATGTATTTTATGCCCAATGTAGCACCTTGTGTTTTCCAAAGATGGCCTCAAAACTCTTCTTTTACAGTGTGACCTCTACACTCTTTGTCATGAATCTGGATGGGTTTGTGACTACGGTAGAAAGAGGCTATGTGACCTCCCAGCTAGATCACAGATCCTCTAGGAAGCCACCTTGCTGGGAGCAGCTCCACGGAGGCGGCTGCACTGTGCTGCAGTCAGCAGCAAGGCTTCAGGTGATGGCAGCCCCAAGCTGCTGTTTGTCTTCCTGCCGGAACCCCCAGGCAGGGGAGAGCCAGACAAGCTGTCCCCACAGGGCCTTTCTGAAGTCCTGACACACAGCATACCCAGTCATAACAAAACAATTGTTGGCATGGCTCAGCTTGCAGCAGCTGATTCTGCAGCAGGAGTGCCTGGAATACCCAGCCACAGATAAATGCGGAAAGCCAGCAGGCCTTCCTGCCAGCAGCACAGTAACCCCAACAGGACGCGGGACTCTCACCAATTTCCCAGCTTGCTTCTTAAAAAATAACAAATTAATCTGATCCAGAGCTGGTCTTTCCTTCTTCCTCCGACACAATTCACCTTTCCTCCGCAACTCACGTGGACAGAGTTAAAGGCTCTAGTGATTTCGTGAAACTCATAGAATCCAGAAACTTCTTTTAAAAGTTCCACTTAAAAGGTAGAAGTTCTTTTTCTTTTTCTTTCTTTTTCTCCTCCCTTTCTCCCTCTTTTCTTTCTCTCTCCTTCCTACCTTCCTTTCTTCCTTCCTACCTTCCTTCCTTCCTTCCTTCTTTCCTCCCTCCCTCCCTCCCTCTCTCTCTCTCTTTCTCTTTCTCTCTTTCTTTCTTTCCTTCTTTTTCTGTAAAATCTTGTCAATGAGGCCACGAAGCAGGGATAGAAACCTCCTTTCTGGGGGTGGTGGTGGAGGGAGGGTTGGACAGAATCAGACGGCAAAGCTTGAGAATAAGGGTGCAAACGATACCCGATCGGTGGGAAAATAATGCTCACTCTCGCTTCTCTGGAGCTCGCCACTCGTTGACCGCTGTGACCACAGAGCTGCTGCGGTGCAGCCCTTTTCTGAGGCTCGTTCCGATTTGCTCTGCAGGTTTAAACCCTCCTCCCACCCTCCGCCCACCCACCCAAAAACAGCTGTGGAGTCAGACTTGGAGGGAATTCTTTTCTTTATTTTTTTAATTGCAAAACTATCTCTAAGATTAAGAAATAGGAAATAATACTTTCATTAAAACTATCCAGATAGTTTCTCTCTGACTAGAGGAGCCTGCACCAAACCTTGGTGTGTATTTCCATCTTTCTCTCCCACTTCTCAGCAAGCTCTGCTCTTTTCCCCATTTCCCAATAAATTCTTTTTACTGGCCTAACTAAAACAAACAAACAAACAAACAAACAAAAACAAAACTATCCAGATAGAGGAAAAACACATGATATATTAAGTTTTTTTTAAAAAAGGGCAAAATTCAAAATTGAATAGACATTATGCTCAAAATTGTATGGACAGCTATGTAAACATTTTAAATGAATATAAAAGTCACATTTTGATTATCTATTCAATCAAAACTGTATAGATGGGGACGTGGATGTGGCTCAAGCAATTGGGCTCCCGTCTACCATATAGGAGGTCCAGGGTTTGGTTCCCGGGGCCTCCTGGTGAAGGATGACTCATGCAGGAGTGCTGGCCTGCATGGAGTGCTGGCCTGCTCAGAGAGCTGGCGCAGCAAGATGACGCAACAAAAATAGACACAGAGGAGAGACAACATGAGATGCAGCAGACGAGGGAGCTGAGGTGGCGCAAGAGATTGAGTGCCTCTCTCCACTCTGGAAGGTCCCAGGATCAGTCCCAGGTGCCGTCTAAAGAGAAGACAAGCAGACACAGAAGAACACACAGCAAATGGACACAGAGAGCAGACAGTGAGTGGGGGGGGGGAGAGAAAAAAATGTACAGAGTTTCTATTTGGGATGATGGAAGAGCTTTGGTAATGGATGGTGGTGATGGCAGCACAAGATTGTGAACATAATTAACAGCACTGAATTATATATTTGAATGTGGTTAAAGGGGATATTAGGTTATATATATGTAAAAAAATACCTCTTGAATAATTATTTTCCTATATCAGAGAGTAGTTCTTTCCAATGTCAGTTACTTTTTCTTCTATTTTTTTCCAAAATGATAAAAACTCTGTATCTTCTGACAACAATGCACTGCTTTGTCAATATACAAAGAAATATAAGAGTAAAATCATTTGCAAGCCATGACTCTACAAATAATGCCTCTCAGTCTTGTCTGTGATGGCTGAAAAAGCCAGGCCAGGGAGGGGGCTCAGGACCTCCGGATGCACTGCTCACATGTTCCACTCCCAGATGTGGTGTCCCTGAGTCCCGAGACTATGGAAGTTCCCTAGCAGGAGAGGCAGGGATGGGAGGCGAGGCACATTTCTCACTACGTGATCACTAGACCCCAGAGTGTATTTTATATGGGCACATAGCAAAGCTTGAGGGGTGTAATGGTTAAGTTCATGTGTCATGCTGGCTGGGTCATGGCTAGTTACATGCATGATTGACAGCTACAGTCTGGTTTTCACATTTTATTAACACTGGACTTCCCTTAAAAATACAGCTTCTAGAAATAAGAGCGAAAGCATGGATGATTAAAGTCCTCTGATATTTTGTGAATCACAGTAGTGATACTGTCCACCTTTTCCCCAACTGCCTTACACAGTGCACAACAATTTGCAAATGGGCTCACAACTCAATTTGCGGATAGGCTCACCACGCTTCTCACCCTGAGCGGCTGCTGCTGTTAATCAGCAGGAAAAAAGCCAGTAGCCCAAGGAACAAGATAAAGACTAAGACCGTAAATAATCGTCTTCATAACACACTGACATCGCTAAGAATGCCTCAAAT
Organism: Cabassous unicinctus; assembly: GCA_029593785.1. Taxonomy (NCBI): domain Eukaryota; kingdom Metazoa; phylum Chordata; class Mammalia; order Cingulata; family Chlamyphoridae; genus Cabassous; species Cabassous unicinctus. The sequence continues at coordinate 21,048 of JAQZBX010010198.1, read as the reverse complement.
TGTGTCTCATTGGTCTGTCCCAGGCCTTCAGAAATATTAACTCATTTAGTCCTTATACCAACCATTACAGGTAGATATTATTATTACATCTCCATTTCAAAGATAAGGAAACCAAGGCACAGATAGGTTAAGTGATATATCTAAGGCAGGGGTTCTTAACCAGAGGTCTGTGAGCTTGAATTGAAATTCAGAAAAACATTATTCTTGTGGGGACGTGTTGGTGCGGATATGATAAGTTTATCAAATAATACACAGTATAGTGTGGACTTAGTAAGGGATCTGTGGTTTTCATCTGACTGGCAAAGGGGTCCGTGAAACAAAAAGGTTAAGAACCCTTGGTCTAAGGTCACGGTGAGCAGGAACATCAGGATTTGAGCCCTGAACTCTGGTTCCAGGGTCCATGTTTGTTACCATGAGACACGAAGATGCCATTGAGAATTTATATTCCTCTTTAGAAACAAAAAAAAATTCTAAGTGGGCCAAATTGTGGGTGTACGTGGTCCTTGTTTTAGGCTTACCTACCCACTAATTGATAGTTGGAAGCAATAATTTTAGTCTTTTGTCGTTCGTTATGACCCAATGCGTACTAGGGTATATTATTTTGGAAATCCTATTGGAAAGGATGTGTTTACAGCGAGCAGACAGCAGGATCTGATTTGCACAACATTTTCCAGTGAAATGCTCAACTTTCAGTTGCCTGGCGTAAGCTCACATGCAAAGGGCAGGATGTGACTAACTTCTCATGAACGTCTGAGGCAAACCGGTCACTCACATACATTTTGTCATCCCATTATCTCTCTTTATAACTTTACATGCCATTTTCTTTGGTGGTTGTATACTTACAGCTAAGGCCAGAGGGAGGTCCAAGTTCACAGTAGGGTCAGTTTGATCAACAGTGGCTTGACTGGGGTCAGCTGGGTGCTTCTTCTGCTGGTCTGAGTTGGGGTCTCTCGTGTTTGCTGTCAAATGGTGACTGGGATTGCGTTCATCCGACAGCTGAAGGCTCAGTTAGCTGGAACCTCCAAAATGGCTTCTTCGGTTCATATCTCGCACTGCAGGGCTCTTCCACATGGCCGTTCTCTCCACGTGGCAGCTCATCCTCCAGGGCCTCTCCACAGGGCAGGTAGCTGGACCACTCACATGGTGGCTCAGGGCTCCCAGGAGCATCGCCAGAGATGAAAACTCCCCATGACCCAGCCTTGGGAGCCACACAGCGTCACTTCCAGGGTATTCATTTGCTCAAGACAGCCACAAGGTCATTCCAATTTCTGGGAAAGGGGAATTAGACTCTACCTCTAGCTCTTGAAGAAATTGTAGCCATTTTAATTTATCACAATAACCTAAACTTTATTATTTCAACGGTGTTCTTTAAATTTCAACTTCAAGGTACATGGTATTTGGGAATTAAAGATATAGGAAAACCTAAACTTTTTAAGAAAAGTGAAATGCCAATGAAAATAATTCCCCCTACAGACTGGTATTTCCATCCTATGTATCTTATTCTAGAACTGGCACCTGCTTGAAAAAATCTTTCAGATATTCTATTAAATGTAACTTTCTTGAAAAGGTGAATTATTTGTACAATTCTATGTCAAATGTTGGTCTCCCTCGCTAGACCAGAAGCTTTCAGAAAGTAAAGAAGACAGAGTTGGCACTGTCTTCCTGGCCCCAACAGCAAAGGGTCTAGACATGATGAATGGCCCTTAACGGTTTCTTGAAGGAATGAATGCAGTGGTTCTCAGCCAGGGTTAATTTTACCACCCCCCCCCCAGGGGATAATTGACAAGGTCTGGAGACATTTTCATTTGTTACAACTGGGGAAGTGGGGTAGAGTGCTGGGAAGTGGGAAGTGGGGGAGAGTACTGCAAGTGGGTAGAGGTCAGGAATGCTGCCTCACATCCTGCAATGAGCAAGAACAACCCCCAACAGCAAAGAATTATCTGGCCTAAAATGTCAATAGTAATGAGATCGAGAAATATTCCCAGCTTCCAGCCTGTCCTACGGAATTTGGACTTGTGCATCCCCACAGTTGCCCGGGACAATTCTTATAAAAATCTCATAATATTTACAGATATCTCCTGTTGGTTCTATTTCCCTAGAGAACACTGACTAATACACTTCCCATGAAGCAAAGATATTTATATAGTCTTAAAATCATGGTTAGGCCTTTTTCCTCCTTAACTATAGAACTGGATTTCCATGCTTCCCCCTAACTTTTTGTAGGATGTTATAGGAATTTGTATTTTCCAAAATGACAGAGCAATATTGCCAGTCCCACGTGCACTTCCAGGATTTGCAACTCTTCTGTCAAGGGGTAGAGTCTATTTCCCTCTCCTTGAAGGTAGATGGGCTTGTGAGTGCTCCAGCAAACACTGTCCAGTGGAAGTGATGCTATATGACTTCCAAAGCTGGGTCATAAAAGGATACAGTGGCTGCACCCTCTCTTTGGGGGATGCTAACGCTGGGAAAACCAGCCACCATGCTGTGAGGAAGCCCAGACATTCTCTGGGGAAGCAGAGAGACCATATGGAGAATGGAAGAAACTGAGGCACCCCTCCCCCTCCTCTCCCCCAGCCACGGCCAGCATCAACCTTCAGATAGGTGAATGAGTGAGCCTTCAAATGATTCCAATTCCAGGCTTTGAGTCTTCCAGCTGGAGACCCAGACAAATCATCACTATTCCTATCTGAATTCCCAAGCATAGTAAGCTATCAGCACAGTAAATGGTTGTTTTGCACCACTAAGTTTCTGCATAACTTTTACACAGACCTAAAAGCTAGAACACGGTCTAATCTCCCTGTGTCTTGTAATTTATTGACTTGGGTTGAGGCTTGGTTTTCCTTCTTTATTTTCAAATAAATCCCCCAAATTATCAGTGAAACAATTCTTAACTCTGACATTGATATAGAATTGCAAGATATAGAAGATATAGAAGACTGAGAATCAAGAACTTGGCTAATATCAGGAAACCCCTGAAGCTTCTTTATGACTGAAGGACAGAAAGACCTAAATGGCAAGGTTGATTTACAGGGTAGAGAATGGACAGTACCAGATTTAACCAACAAATAATATGGAGCCACTTCTCATCCCAGGGCCCAGACACATACACACCACGAGAGTTTTTCTAAGGAGATAAATATAGACAGTTATCTGTGATTACAGGAGGTGAGAAGACTGAGAAACTGAAACCCAAAGATAGCATACAAAGAAACAATCCTCTCTCTTTCTGATTGAGAACAGGTCAACTAGGGAGGGAGATGAGGCCTTGTGCATTCACTCATTTCCCATAGAACTCTGAATTTCTGATAATTAAAAAACATGTGGGAAATCATAACATTTCCTCTTATGATATAGATATACCCTATTTGGATCACATATATTTATTTTCCTTCATATGCAAGGAGATGAAATGAACACAATTTTTATTTGTTTGTTTTTTGGGTTAAATAATGGGAACTTATTCGCTCATGGTTTGAGGCTGGATAAAAGTCCAAATCAATAAGCAAATATCAAGTTTAGGCATCATCAGGACAATGCTTTCTCCCTGCAGATTGGCCTTCTGCGGCTGGCTGCTGGCGACCCTTGTCCTTAGCTCATGGCAAGGCATGTGGCGGTGTCTCCTGGTCTCTCCCTTCTCCTCCAGAGAACACAATTTTTAAATGTTTGCCTTTGTCATCAATTCCGTTTCGCTTTGCAGGCTGTTTAAGGTATGGTTGGTACACATGTGACAACATGGATGAAGCTCACAAACACATTGAGTGAAAGAAGCCAGGCACAAAATGATGACATACAGAAAGATTTCTTTTATATGAAGTTCAAGAACAGGCAAAACGAATCAGTGGTGATAAAAAGCAGAACAACCCTGTTTGTAATTCTCTAAAACTAACTTTCCAACAAAAACTTGCCAGGGAGAATGTATTTCAAAATGTCAAGCCCTGCCTAGTGATTTTGTTCCTCTCATCTGTGGGGACACCCCAAGTCTCCCGTTGCCCCCCACAGGCTGGAAGCACATGGTGTTCTCTCTTCTAGGCTGGGCTTCCAGTGCTTGTAGCTAGATCTGTCCTGTTCCCTGCCTCGCCCCTCTCCAGGGAGATCCAATCCCAGAGTCTCCCCAGCTCCACTCTTCCACGCTGCAGCTGGGACCTGGCACCAGCCAGGAACCAAAATCTAACCCCTGCTACGCAAGGATGAGGCACACGGGCCGCCCAGGGGCCTGAGCAACTGCTGGCATAACAAAGAGCTGGTTATTTGTAATATTTTGAGTTCTCCCCAAAGCATACTCTGACTCTGAAACAAAATTGTTTGACTTCCACTTCTGGTTAATTATGGCCCAGATAATTCAAACTAACTCACCGATTGAGGACAACTTAAAAATCTGGGTGAATCTTTTTGTAAAAAAAAAAAACCACCACCACCACCTTTAAACACCACTGCCTCTCTGGTGCTGCTTGTGTGCTCATGCGGGGTGGACCTGGTACCTCTTTAGTGAGGCAGCAGCTGAGGAGACGCCAGCTCTCGCCACGGCCGGTGAAAACCCCAAGGAAGAAGTTGAGCCTGAGAACAGCGATCATATTGATTGAAGGTGGTGGGGCAGGAGGGCTCTGTGGTGCAGTTTAAGAGGACAGGCCTACGCCACTTAGTAAACTAACGAGAGCCTGTTGGCAACGACAGGGTTTGTCAATGAGGCAGATCAGAGTCTGGTCTGATGGGCAGCAATCACTGAAACACACCTTCACAGCTGGAAATGGAGGCTGAAGGTATGATTGATGTGTTCCAGCAGTAGGTGGGAGGAGTCTATTAAAAAGGGAGCCTGCTACTTCAGAACTCTGTTCCTGCAGACCAGGAATACATTCTCAATTAGAAAAACCACAAGTGGGTTCCACCACATCCTGACTACCACAGCACAGTTTTTTCTATTCCTTTCATTATTCCCTTCCCCATTCCTTTATTGTGCATCAAGTAGCTGGTGTATGTGCACAAGCATATTGGTTTGTTTTTGTTTTCTACTAAATGGCCAATGATATTTTTATTGTTTGTTTTTGTTTTTACGTACAGTGTAAATGGTTTATTTAACAGTGGCAGATCATCTCCATGGGCCAGGTGGTCGACGTAGACATCCAGGACCCAGCAGGCTCAGCGCAGCCTCCGAGCCACTCGTTCAGACTCCAATACAGTGAGCACGTCGCCCTCACGCACGGGGCCTTTCATGTTGCAGATGATGGAGCAGCTAGTGTCGTCCATGAATTTCTCACAAACCTGCGTGCGCTGTCCCTGTGAGCCAGTCCTGCCCAGCACCTTTGTGACCTGGGCCAGCTTGATAGGCTGCATGCGACTGGTATCCATGATGGCGGCAGTTGGGAGGAGACCAATGATATGCTTTGATCGACATCAAATGGAGATGGGATGGGGAAAAATACTGGTTCTGTGAAAATACCCCCTTTCCCCATTAGTGGCATGCTCATTCAGCTCTTTTCTTTATATTCCAGTAGGTTATTTTGTTCTCACTGTTTAACAAAAACCAACAACATAAAAAATTCTTGCATACCTTGTTTGGAAATTTTTATGTTTTTCATTTATCATTGTAAAACCAAGACAGTTTTATAACTTTTTTGTATGTAGCTGTTACATGTAGGGCAATCTGTCTTTAACTAGGGATAAATTACTCTAAAAGGAATGAATCCCCAATAGTTTTCCCTTCAAGTCAAGTGTCTTATTGTTTAAATGAACTTCTTCTTTAAAATGGAGAAAAAAAACAACCTTTAAACCAATGACAAGTTAACAAAATAGTAAAAAATTACCAAGACAAAATCTAAGAGAAGGCAAGAATCTAGAGGAGTAAGCATGACCCTCAGAAATGTTTTTCCCTTAGGTCATTTGCTGATCTGGAAGAAATAATTATGGAACTGAGCTGTGATTTTTGTCAGCCTCAAAAGATGAGGGGAATAAATATCAAGACTCAGAAGCTTCCCAAGTTGGAGATTCTGGTGAACTACCCTGGTGACCACTTTGGGTTGGGATCAAGCTATATTCTCAGAGTCAAGATGAACCAGAAGTAATCCAGAACTCCTGAGGACCTGCAGCTGGGGTCATGCCACCTGCATAGTCAAAGGAAACTTTGAAACTTTAACTTGAATTAAGGTCGTCCCAGACTAGTATTGCCACCATATGACTGGTAGAAGCAAAACAAAACAAAACAAACAAACAAACAAAAACTTCTGTGGAGAAGGGTACCATCATCCTAGACCTGAAATAATTCCCACAGACCAAAGTCAATATTTAATGCACAATCAAAGGTAACCAGACACACAGGAAAAGAAGACAATGCAAGCAAGGACCAAAACAACAACAAAACAAGACAAACAAACAAACAAACAAACAAAAACAGCCAACAAAAACAGACCCACAGACTTGAGATATTGGAATTATCAAGAACAATCTATTAAATAACCCTTGTTTTCTGTTTAAAGACAAAGGGTAAGCTTGAAAATAATATAAAGAAATTGTGAAAAAATGATATTAGAGATTTGAGAAAGAACTAATCAGGGCACTTGGATCTAAAAAAATAAAGTGAATAAAGTAAAAAATTAAATGGATGGGTAAAACAACATATTAGATACAGTTGAAGGGATAATTCATAGAGTGGAAGATAGATATAAATTAATTTTTCAGTATACACCATGGAAAGTCAAAAAGTCACAAAGTACAAAAGACTTGGAGATATAGGAGATAATGTGAGAAGGTCTAGTACATATTTAATCAGCATCTTAGAAGGAGAAAAGATTAAAAAAAAATGAGGCAGGAGCAATATTTGGAAAAAAATAGCTAAGAATTTCTGGGAACTGATGAAAGACATCAAGCCACAGATTCATGAAGCCCAACAAATTTCATGCAGGATAAGTAAAAAGAATTTCACGTCTAGACACATGGTGGAGAAACTTCAGAGACCAAAGAGAAGACTCTCAAAAGCATTCAGAGAAAAAAGATAAATGACCTTCAAAAGACTGATAGCTGACTTATTTACAGAAACTAGAAGCAAAAGGAATGATGTCTCTAATGGACTGAAAGAAAATAGCTGCCAACTTAGAATTCTATTTACTATAAAAGTATCTTTCAAGAACAAGGCAACATAAAGACATTTTAGACAAACAAAAGTGAGAAGACCTGCAATGCCAACAGATACACATTAAAGGTAATTCTAAAGGGTGTTATTTAGGCAGAAAGAAAATGATCTTAGGTAGAAGGTCAGAGATGCAAGAAGGAATAGAGTAAAGAAGTGCTACATAGATTAGTCACACTAATCAAGTGTTCAACATACAAAATAAACATAATAATGTCATATGGGGTCTTAGAAATGTAGAATGAAAATATGAAAAGAAACATTTCAATAGGATGAAGGGAATTAGAGAATTTCAGATTTGCAATAACAAAGGTTATTTTAAATGCAGGAGTTTTTTAAATAGTAAAAGTATTGTAATACCTAAAATTAGTGAGCAAACCCAATGTTTTATTACATTAAATATTTTTCCAAAAATGAGGATACTTTAACACAGACCTTGTTATATACCTTCTTGTAATTTTAACATCCAATATTAGGAAAATAGGGGGCAAAAGACAAATAAGATGTTTAAAAAACACACACAAAATATCAGAATAAATTATAGCCCTGTTCACAACCACTAATGATGAAAATAAGAACAAAATACCAACTGAACTGCCAACCCCACAGACAAAGCCACTGTGGGTACCCACGCTGAGCTCACACCCCCTTCTTTCCTCTAGATGCCAATTCTTCATTGAGTTGACATTTTATAGACCACAAATCATTTCTCCTGATTAATTAAAGGGATTATATTCAACTTCTGCTCAGAAACTTGTGCTACAGAATAGTCTGTTTTTAGAGACTCAATAAAGCAATAGAGAACCAAGGACCACCTGGGGTCCTTGGGGAGCGCTGACACCGAGGCAGCTGCATCCTGCACCGGCAGCCTCTGCGGGGCTGCTGGCCAGCGGCACCCTCTCTCTCTGCCCACTCCTCTCAGGTGCAGAGCCTCTGCTCCATGCTGATCACATTACCGGGTGTTCTAGTTTAAGGTAGCCTTGAATGACCTAGGCTCTTTGCTAACACGGAATTTAGCTGTTGGTTTTCTTACAGCAGGCCTTCTAATTTGTCTGCTCCATCAAGGGCACTGGCCAAGGGGCACCTGCGGCATGTGGTAGGAAAGCTGAAAAGACCCCTTTGTGTTCAGGAAAGGCAGCTCCCTCACGGTCTGTGCACAGCAGACCTGCCCCTCAAATCTGCGCATATTGTAGTTACAAGTGACGCCACATTTTCCTTTTGAATTTATGAGTTCATGCTGGGCAAAGAGCATCAGGCTAAGAGAGGACTGAGCTGATTTTGGAGCCCAGCTACATAAGGAAGTGGAATTCTCTGATTCCCAAGCCTCTTGAGCTTCCTACAACAGCTTTAGGACTACTGGCTTCACCATCTTTCCCTCCCTCTGTCTCTTCTCCACTGTTCTCTAAGCGCTCTATGGATGGGATGCAACTCACTCACCCCAGCCTCCTGACACCCTCTACCACCTGTTTCTCCAGATGCAGACTCCAACATTTACTCAGGTTTAGGGACCCCTGTGTAACCGCAACTGGAGAAGAGGTGGGCAGATGATTGCTTCCGCGACATCTCCTGTGTGGGGCCCTTCCCCACCCACATAAGTCCTTCAAACATTTTTGGGTGGGGGGCAGGGAGGAAGGGTTTTAATCCCAAACTCTTTGGCCAAGATAAAGTCAAATGTTTTAGAAAAACAGCTCAAGATGTTTTAAAATCTTAATTCAGGAGGAATTTAGATTTGTTCATCTTTTCTGAGAAGAATTTATTGAATTAATTTCAATGCACAAATCGCTAGGATTCAAAGAAGTTGAGAAGAGATTGGTCAGTGATGAGGCATTGACTTTCTCTCTGTTGCCACTGAGTAGTAGTGAATGGTGTTACTAAATTAACAACAACGATAACACTGGGAAATTGATTCTGGCATACTCTGAATAAAATGTGCCCAAATCACAGCTTTCTAATAAATGCTGTGCAACCACATATGGTATCTATATATTACATAGCTTAACATAACGTGACATAACACCACGTAAAAGTTATTATGGACAATTCAGAGCCCACAGGTTATATAAAACAATAAGAGAAGAGAAAGACAGAATTAAGGGGTGACAGGATTCCAAGGAGAAACCAACGTTAATAGTGTGTCAATTTCTCAAACCTTGACTCCTCAAGGCTTCTTGAGAGGGTTCATCGGTGCCGTCGGAGACCATTCTGCAGGCTTCCCGGCAAGGGCGCAGCCAACAACTGTAATATCATCTTTGTTCCCTGATAAGTTAACTGATACAGAGAGGTTAGGCAGATCACCTAAGGTTTGACACTGTGAGTCAGTTAAAAACACAGGAGTCGAACCAAGCGGCACCAAACCCGCAGAAGGCGGCGTCAGCTACGCCGTCTGTGAGTCAGCAGCCTTGCGGTGTTCTGACGTGACCGTTCCTTCTCTCATATTCGTGTTTTCTAAATGCTAATATAGCACTTTGTTTTCCTGGGTTTTCATCTCCAGAGACTAAAGGGTTTGAATCAGAAGAAACACATAAGCCCCACAAGGCACAGGATGTGCAGACGGCACAGCTCGTGGGGTGGAACGACTTCAGCTCCCACACCTGGTGAAATCAGACTTAAAATTATATCAATATTGGCTCTAAAGGGTGAAAACAGGTCACAAAAGGGGGCAGAAATAACCCGCTATTTTTTCCCTCTTCTTCAGTAGCGCAGGTGTGTGGGCTGAAAGCCATATTCTAAGGAAGCTGCCTCCTACAGCCTGGGTCGTGGGTCCGTGCCCTGACATGTGTTATCCTAAGCACATGTAAGTGTTGATAAAGGACGTATGTGTGTATATTTTTGTAAGCCGGTTCTTTGCAACTATGTCCTGCAGCTGAATTTGGGGTCAATTAAAAAAAAAATGGCTCAAACCCAGCTACTCCCACCTGACTGATGACTCCGTAAGTGATACCCAAGGATTCTCAGGGAGCCCCACCAGGCTGCTGCGGCCCGAGAGTCACAGCACCCCACGTCCAACCAGGGCCATCTCAGGGGCCTGGACGGCAGCCTCCACCCTCCCTGGGGAATCCTCTCTTCTTTCAGATTGGGAACCTGAAAAGAGATGCCGGCTAGCTTGATGGCTTCCTGGGTCAACAGCCTCCCACAGGTACAATGAGCAGCAGCCGCGGGCGTGAAGGAGCTCAGCAGCCAGGCCTGGCGCTCCACTTACCAGCTGGGGGACTTTGGACAAATTGCGCGATTGTGCCGATATCTTAGTTTGGGTTGCCCTGGAAGCAGATCCTGAGACAAGGATTCAATCGCTAGTGGTTTACTTGTCAGAAGATCCCACTCTAGGGAAGTGGGGAAAATGAGACCAGAGAGGGAAGGCAGCCTAAAGAGGAGAGGGTGTGCTACCAGCGAGTCACCGCTAGAGACAACTGGAGTCTACTCCCCGGGGAACTCTGGAGAGGCGTGCAGAGCACGCACCTAGGAGCTTTCCCAACCATGGGCTGAGGGATTTGGGGTCTTCGTCAGTTGCTGATTGAGAACTGCAGGACTGCTTGTGAGTGGGGGGGCATTAATACCTTGGCACTCTCTGGCTGGCCCCGTAGGCAGGCAGGGCAGGCTGTGGCAGCCAGAGAAAACCCTCAGGCAAATAAATTCACATGTGGTGGTGGAAATCTGGCCCTTGAGCTGAGAAATGGACAGTTCAAGGGGACGTGGATGGAGCACACACAGCATCTGCTATGCCCAGTTGCACTTTCTGTTATCTCTAAAACCCACCCCGTAGGACCGGACGTGTGGTGGCCCTTCAGTCAATAGAAAGTGCTGTCATTACATCCAAAATAGAACGGGAGAGTCGAAAGAAGGGGCGTTTAACTCAATAACGACCTTCCAAAGATGTTCATGTCCTCATCCCCAGAAACTATGAATGTGTTACTTTACGTGGTGCGGCAGTTTGAGATTATTTATGAATTCCAAAAAGAGATATTATGTTTGTAAACTGGTCTGTTCCTCTGGGTGTGATACCTTTGACTGTATTAGAGTCAGCTGAGATGACTTTGATTAAATTATGTTAAGATTAGGGCTTTGATTCGACCACATCATTAGGGTGACTCAGAGTTGAGTCCCCGTCCCCTTGGTGGGCTATATAAATGGATGCTCAATCAAGAACACGGAAGTAGATACACAGAAGCAGATACGTGAGGAAAGAGGAAGGGAGCTCCACTGACACGAAAGAGGATCCTGTGACCCTGGGAAGAGAGATGAGCCATTCACCTGATAGTTTACAGCTGACCATGTGACGAGAACAGAGCAGCTGAGCCCAAAAAGAAACAAGCCCTCCAGCCTACAGCTGAAGTTTGAAGGAGCTGGGACTATGGGCCCTTAAGAGAGAGGAAGGGGAAGCAGATGTGGTTCAAGCAGTTGGGCACCTGCCTACTACATGGGAGGTCCTGGGTTCAGCTCTGGGTGCCTCCTAAAGAAGATGAGCGAGACAGCGAGCTGACATGATGAGCAGGTGCAGCAAGCTGACGCAACAAGATGATGCAACAATATGATGCAACAAGATAACACAACAAGGAAACACAATGAGAGACACAACAAGCAGAGAGTGTAAGTGGCTCAAGCAATTGAGCACCCCTCTCCCACATGGGAGGTCCCGAGTTCAATTCCTGGTGCTTCCTAAAAAGAAGACAAGCACACAATGAACAGACACAGAGAGCAGACAGTCAGCGCAAACAATGGGGGGGGGGAAGAATAAATAAATAAAAATAAATCTTTAAAAAAAGGAAGAGAGAGAGGAAGGCTGAACCCTCGCAGACATTGCCCGCCATCTTGCTTCAACATGTGGCAACAAACTTTGATTGAGGAAGTACCTCTTATGGACTCTTTAGGGCTTTGTAACTGTAAGCTTTTACCCCAAATAAGTCCTCTTATAAAAGCCAACAGATTTCTGATACTTTGCATCAGCACCCCTTTGGCTGACTAATGTACATGGTAAAAGGGACTTTGCAGATGTGATTAAGGACCTTGAGATGGGGGGATTATCCTGGATTATCCAGATAGGCAGATCATATCACAAGGGTCCTTATAGGAGGGAGGGGTGGGTCAGAGAAGGAGATATGATGAAAGCAGAGGTCCAAGTCAAGCAGGGCCATGAGCCAAGGAATGCAGGCAGCTTCTAGAAGCCAGGAAAAGGCAAGGAAAAGGATCTCCCCAGAGTCTGAAGAAGGAACACAGCCCTGCTGACCCATTTTAGACTTCGGACATTTCTCACCCAGATTAATGCATCAACTTCCTACTTGTTGCTTTATCTGTCTCCTTTTTTAGACTGCAAATTCCTTGGGGGCGAGTCCCTGACCTTTCTTATCTTTGTTTCTCCAAATCCCAAGCAGTACCAGACACATGGAAGGCATTTGGTTGCTTACTGATCCGAATGACAAGTTGATTGAACACATTCCCACATGAGTAAATAATCCTCATAGTTTATCAGGGTTCAGTTGTTCCAGGTTGTAGCTGAGTGCCCAGCACAGAGGAGGGAGCTCAGAAATCACTTGCTGAGTATGAATGAAGGTGAGGCTGGCAAGGAGAGCCTACCTGAGCCTCACCCACCCTCCTTATCCAGGACTCTTAGCACAGCCATTCCTACTTTTTTTTTAGGAGGTACCAGGGATTGAACCCAGGACCTCGTACATGAGAAGCAGGCGCTCAGTCCAATGAGTACTTCTTGTGCTTTGATGGAGACGCCAAAGAAAGGCCTAGAAACGCCCATGCCTTCATGCTCTTCACACCTGCACAAGAGGTCAAGGTAACTGCAGCCACCAAACGGCATGGCAGCTGTGTTCTGGGTTCCCCGCATTCCTGCCTCCACAGGTAAAACACTATCAGAAAAGGATGGGTAAAGCTTAGAACAAGAGCTCTGAGCCTACCAAAGTAATAAAAACGGGTCAGTGTGGGAGCGTATGTGGCTCAAGCAGTTGAGTGCCGGCTTCCCACTTTCAAGGTCCCCGGGTTAATTTCCCAGTCCCCGTACCTTAAAAACAAAACAAAACAAAACAGAACACAACGGGTCAGTGAGGAAGAGAAGAAAACAATGGCACGAGGACAATTGAGAGTGAGGAAACCCAACTATGCAAGACACTGACCTAGAATTGAAGGGGGCAGAGAAAACTTGTTTCCTCTTTCAACCCAGAATAAGAAAAAGTTTTAAAAAGATGGAAAAAGGGTTATCCATCTGGGATTGTGGAATGGCTTGGGTTTTAGAATCCATGGGCCTCTGATAACCTTGGGATTGATAACCTTCGGGCTGGTTCTAGATGCTTCTAGATAAGGTAATGATTCCTCAGCTGGCAAAAGAGATGCTGGCTTGGCCATCTCCTGGCTGGGTGACTTTGGACAAGTCACTCGACGTCTTTGTTCCGTCCTTTTTGCATCTACCCATGTTATGGAGTGGTTGTGAGGATAAATGAATTGATCTGTAAAGGGTCTAGACTAATGCCTGGCACATAACAAGTATACTATAATTGTTGCCTACTGTTACTGTTATTTTTCAAAGACACATACCCTGGCATAACAGCTAGACCTCAGAACAGATCCCTCAGAATTGCCAGATGTGAATTTCTGACTTAAGGTTCAGCTTGATGTTTTAGGGTTAGGGTTCCAGCTCCACACCCAGGGAAGATTGTCCAATCTCTCCCCCATCCTGTCCCATGAACGCCCATGACTGGCTGATGTAGGGGTAGAGGTCTGGCCCCCCTCGCTTCAATTCAGGACAACAGCCCGACTTCCCCCACTGCCCAAGCCTGCCTCCCCGATTCCCTCAGGTGTTGTTTGTGCCTGAAAGGACTCCCCAGTAAACTTCCGAGTTTGCTTTCTGGGGGAACCCAACAGCCGAGGGCTGCCGTAACAAAGCACCAGGGACTGCGTGGTTAAAGCAACAGCAGTTGCTTGTCTCATCAGCCTCTGGAGGCTGGAAGTGCAGGCTCGAGGTGGGAACAGGGCGTGCTTCCCTTGACATCCCTGGAGAAGAGCCTGCTGCGCCTCCTCTCGCTGCTGGTGGTTTGCTAGCAACGCATGGTGTTCTGCCCTCCGTCCCCTCTGTCTGTGTCCACGCTTCCTCTTCTTATAAGGGCACTGGTCATATTGGTTTAAGGGTCCAATCACCCCCAGAGAGATAATATAAGCTTTCCTGAGGTCTGGGCATTTGCCTTCAGCCCCCCCAGTGCACAGGTAAAATTATGTCCACGTTAGCTGGCGAAGGACTCGTGGTACCCCTCAAAGGTCGACAGAAGCCTGCCGAGTCTTCAGCAGGGCCCTGGTCTCTTTCTCTGGGTCCGTGCCTGCTGCCTTCTGTGGCGAGTCCACCGTCCCCATGTCTCCCTTGGCATCTACATAAATTCCCAGGGTTATTGCCAGAATTCAAGTAAACAACCCTGACCTTAGCCTGAACTGAAAGAGAGAGAGAAAAAAAAAAGATGGCCTCAGACAACCTTTTCTCCCAACGACAGATACACAGCCGTGTATGTACATGGCCCAGCAGGATTGCGTCCTAAGATATTTATATTTCTTACCCACGTGTTTTGAGCTAGAGCCTTGTAACCAGCCAGGAAGGACCGTCTGGGAAGATGGTTTACGTTTTCATGCCGACTGACCTCCATCAGCCAGAGACAGCAGTGGCCGGTGCAGCGCGGGCGCCAAACAATCACATGGACCTCAACCCGTTGGAACAGAGGCCTGTAAACAAAGCTGCGCTGGTGTGCGCTGGCAGGGTCCTGCTCTGCATCGAGCTGCAGAATTCACGCCACAGCAGACATCAGTGGTCAGCGCCTCGTGGTTGGGTCCCCCAAAGCGAAACCTGCAAGAAGGACATGGGCGTTGATTCTGGGAAGTAAGCCGGTGTGCGGCAGTGGGAAGAGTGCGACAGAGAAGGGACAAGAGCCAACACCAGGTGTGTGCAAGAGCTGGGAGCCTCAGGTAAACAGAGGCTCAGTCCCACTGGGGCCCTTCCGAGGAACCATGGAGAAAGCACATCAGAACTGTTCTTCCAGAGATGGCGAGGGCAGCACCTCACCATGACCCCAGCTCCGTATACCTACAGGCTGGGGTCTATAGAAGGCTGAGCGGCCTTCCTCTGTCTGGGAGAAAGCAGAGACGTTTCCGGGTGTGTTTGATGAGGGATGTGGCAAAAATCATGGGATCAGGTGGGATACAGGGCATCACAAGCGTCTGCCCTAAATGCTTAATAAAAATGTAAATGAAGGGCACCAGGACGGGTGCACACCCCCTGGTCTTAGGTTATGGTAGAGGACACGTGCATTTTGTCTGCCCAGCATGCCTTCCTTGAGGAACCGCCTTCCCCTCCGTCCCACTGCAGTTATGCTTGTTCCATGTACCAGGCAGAATAAGAGCCCCGAAGGTGTCCCAGTCCCAGGCCCTAGAAGCTGTGACTATGTTAGGTTATGTAGCAAAAGGGAATCAAGGTGGCTAATCAGCTGATCTTGAGAGGAGGAGATTATCTTGGATTATCCGTGTGGGCCCAAGGTCATCCCAAATGGAAGAGGGCGGCAGAAGATTGAGAACCGGGAGATGGCAGCAGGGAAGGACTCGGCCGCTGTCCTGATACTGCTTTGGAGGTGGAAGAATGGGGCAGGAGCCAAGAGGGGCAGGTGGGCTCTAGAAAGCGGAAAGGGCACGGAAAGGGCATGGAAAGGGACCCTCCCCTAGAGCTTCCGGAAAGGAGAGCCACCTGCCAACACCTTGATTTTAGCTCAGCAACACCTGTTTCAGATTTCTGACCTCCAGAATCGTAAGGTAACAAATTTGTGTTGTTTCAAGCCACTACGTTTGTGGTAAATTGTTACAGCCATGATTGAAAAAACACCACCACAAATACACTCTACATGATCTGATGAGGCTGACCAGGCACGTCCTCATCCCCAGGGGTGGAAACGTGACATTGTCTCAGTCCACAGTGATTCAAGAGCAAGCATGTCCCCTAGGCAGGACCAGCCCTTTCCCAGGCCTGCTAAGAAGGATGCATCCTCTCTAAGACTTTGCAAGTTTGCTAAGCTGCTCAAAGCAGATTCCATAAAATGGGTTGGCTTTTAACAATGGGAACTTATTAGCTTACAAGCTTACAGCTTTGAGGCTGAGAAAAATGTCTCAATCAAGGCATCATCAGGTGATGCTTTCTTCCCGAGGACTGGCTGCCGGCGATCCTTGGCTCCTCTGCCACGTGGCGAGGCACATGGCGGCGTCTTCTGGTGCCTTCTCTTCCATGTTTCATTGCTTTCAGCTTCTTGCTTCTGTGGCTTTTTCTCTCTCTCACTGTACCCATCCCATTTATGAAGGACTCCAGGAAGAGGCTCAAGACCTACTGTGGGCCATGCCTTAACTGAAGCAGCCTCGTGAATAGGTTCACACCCACAGGAATGGATTAGCTTCAAAAGCATGATTTTCTGGGGTACATACAGTTTCAAACCACCACAACTGGGATGTGGCTCTACGGTGCTTCCACTTAAAGGGCCCCTTGTGATGACTTTGGGCCCACCAGCGTGGCAGCTGAAGGGGTAAAAGCATGGAGGATTACTACCCATGATAGGTGTCTAAGAAGCCTAGCCTGGCAATGACCCACTTCCTACCCACTCACCTTCCACTGGCCAGAACACAGTTCCATTGTCCTGCCTAGCTGCAAGGGAGGCTGGGAAATGTGGTCCATTGGTCCCAAAAGGGAGAGGAAATGGGTCTCATGAATAGCCTGGCTATGAAATGACTCTTGTTAGTCTAACTGGAATTTATATTCACGCCAATAGATTCGCTATGAACATAATCACTTCTTTAAATAAGGTCTGCTCTGATTCTGCTTCTCCCAGAAAAGCCCACCGTGACCATCTTCTCTGGAGCTCCTAGACATAGAGCCAGCGTAGAAATCTTTTTGTTTTGGCAGCATTTATCAAGAAGGAGGAGAAAAGGGCAGCGGCCAGGGGGCCAGAGACAGAAACATCCGAGGGTCTGCTTCCACCCACATGCACAGGTTCTCACAGATAGCCTGATGGCCCCCGGGGAAGACAGCTCTCACAGGCTCAGGGACAGGGTATGGGGCGGGGCGGGGGGACTGAGGACCCCTGGTTTACACTCATCACCCCACCCTGCAGAGCTGGTCACGTGATTCCTCTGCTCAGAAACCTTAGATGAGGAATCGCTGCTGCTGCAAGCCAGGCCGTGGGCCCCAGGACAGCCACATTCAGCAGAGCCTGCCACACCCTCAGCCACGAGCTATCAGGCTAGACCCGAGGACCTTCTTCTCGTGTGGGCTCATTTGGCTGTCTGGTGAAGCTTGGGGATCCCCTTCTCAGACTAACAGTTTAAAATTCATAAAATAAAATTTATTGGGATACAAAAGAAATCAACGACTTTGAAATGCACTTATCAAAATATTTTTCAATGTTTGATATAATCATAAATATGTTTCCTTATTAACACTTTAAAATCTAACCACAGGAGTAAAAGCCATGCTTTTACAGTAGTGAGTATAAGTATTTCCTGATATCTGCAATTTGGAAATATCTATTTTTTACTAGTGACAAAGTTACGATTCCTGCTAATACCCCTGGGTTTGTTGCCCACATTTGTCATTAAGGGCAAAGCTTGATTTCAGTTAGAAATTAAGAAAATTGAGGGACCATTCTTTTCCTACCCAAATCCTTTCTCCTTATACATCACAAGTTCTTAAAGGCATAAAACATGTCATGTAGCTCTCGAGATTCCTACTGCCTGCACAGGGGCCTGTCTCAGATAAGTTTGTGATGGTTGCTAATGAGTTTAAGGTTTAGGAAAATCTTGGGACGGGTCAGAGGAAAGCAACTTCAGAGGAAGCTTATGCTTTCATCATAATGGGCAATTAAACTCTGAGCTGCAGTGTCTTCAGTGTAGAATGGGATTGATTAGCAATACCCACATCAAAATATTGTTGTGAAAATTCATTGCATAGCTACTTTGTACTTGCTACATGTCAGACTGTGATAAAACAGTATGAAAGGCAGATCTGGTACTTGCTCTTGGGGAGCTCACACATTTGGGAAGGAAGGAAAAAAAAAAAGACCAGTAACAAACAAGGAAATAAACAAGATGCTGATGGAGACCGAGGGGTCGGGGCTTCCTTGAGCAGCGTGGCGTCGCAATCGCTGCCGCAGTGCGTCCCGGGGCGCGACCCTGGGACCCACCAAGTCCAAGAGCAGTGCATGGCGTCCGGCAGCACCGGCCGCTCTCGCAGCAAGGGCAGCCTCCACGATGGATAAACGCCTCGGGCGCCGTGAGCTCTGATGGGATTCTGAGGTGTGTCCCCTACACCTTCTCGAGGGGCCCCAGTGGGACCCAGCCTCAGGTGCCTACAGCAGGAGCCCCGGCCTGCAAGCTCTCTCTCTCTCTCTGACTCGTTCCCACGCCTCGCTGTGCTTTCTGTGATCCCCTCCCAAAAGAAGTCTGAACCCACGTCTTGATCTCAGGGCTGTTACGTTCATGGATTTGATGCTTTCCATCATTCCAGAAAATTCTCATGGTGTGTCTACCTGGCCTCAATCTGTCTGTACATTGTCAATGCAAAGAAAATTTTTTTCTGCTCTTGCTAGAAATACAAGCGATGGCCACAGGGTAGGTGCTGCTGGGATCTGAAATGCATCTCCCTAGCTAGACCGTCTTGCATCAGCCCTGTGCTTCCTCTCAGTTTGAGAGAAGCAGTTAATCACCTAAGTAAACATCATGCTGAGGCTATAGATTTTCATTTCCTTCTTTTCTTTAATACACCCTGTAACTTCCTACTTTCTTCTACCTTCCTGGTCTGGACTTAAAAGCACTGGTTGGTAACCAGCTTCTGTTTCTAGACAAAGAAAGCCCTGTTTATGTTCAAGGTTACATAAGTGTTCAGCCTTCCTGTAGCGTCCTGAGGCTACACAAGCCGTTTGCTTCGAGCTGCTTCCACGCCCAGCAACAGAATAATTGCAGGGACCGCAGGGTTGCCGTCCTTCTGAGCAGCCAGTGTGGAAACACTGAACTGTAGGGTCTGAGGGGCCTTGATTTGCCCTTTCTTTCAAAGGAAATATCTGTAAGTGGTGGAACTAGGGGTAATTTCAATATTTTTCTATTTACTTTCCTGTATTTCCCCAAATTTTATAAAGCGTATGTTTTACTTTTCTAGTTAGAGGAAAAAAATAATAAGGGGCTCCTTTTTTCAATGATCAACTTTATTTTAGAGCAGTTTTAAAGGTTTACAGAAAAATTATACAGAAAGTACAGAGTTGCCATGTATCTCCCTCACACACACACAGCTTGCCCTCTTGCTAATGTACTGCACTAGCCGGCATGTTTGTTACAGTTGATGAGCCAACAGTGACGCGTTTTTAGTGGGCGATGCCCCTGGTTTCCGTGAGGCATCACTCTGTGTGTGCAGTTCTGTGGATTCTGACGAATGCTTAGTGTCATGTAGCCACCAGTACAGGGTCGTTCAGAAGGGGCTCCCGTCCTAAAAATGCCCTGTACATTAATAAGGAGGTTTCTTTTAAAAAAAAGAAAAAAATCAATGACCCCGTCAGCCTCTCCAACACCCTATCCAAGTAGTTTACGTGAGCAATGACCTGGGGGCAGGCATGGGGAGAAGTGGGGGTGGGCACGGAACAGGGGAGGGAAAGCAGCCAGTCCAGCTGTGTCGTCAAGGACTGGGGCTGCCTGTGGGAGCCAGGGGAGAAGCCCGGCGAGGGCCCCCACTGGGGGAGAGGAGCGGGGGTGTTTGCCAAACCTCCTCTGGGCAGTCAGGGTCCACGGCCACCCCCAGGCTGGCAGTCATCCGGCCCCCTCTGGCCTGCCACGGGGGGGCAAAGTGGGCTCTGGCAGCCAGAAGGGCCCTGGAGCCCTAAAAGGGGAACGTGCCCACTGAAATGATGATGGAACGAGGGAATCCGCAGCCGGCTCTGCTACAGGTGGAAACCTCCCTTAGGGTAAGGGATTTTCTCGAGGAAACTGCTTTGTGGGAGCTCATAGATGAACCCACAGCACCCAGAAACATCTGTGCCAGTCGGGGTTCTCTAGCTGCAAGTGATAAAACCCGACTCAAGTCAGTGGAGACCCAAAAGAGAGGGTGGGTGCCACTTCCCTGGGTAAGCGGGAAGGGCAGGGCGCAAGCTTGTCCATCCAGCCGGGGTCCCTTTTAAAACGTTTTCACTAAAATGCCTTATGTGCTAGCAGCAGCCTAGGCAGGCTGGGCACACAGAATGGCAAATGTCCTCAACACTGACGGATAAAGTACCTGCCGCCAGCAGGAAACAGTCATGCGGGAAGGGTGAATGGCTGGACCAGGGAGTGCTGGGCGGGGAGCACCGAGGCCCAGGCAGGACAAGGTCCAGTGTGAGGACACTGGGCAGCTAGGGGTGAAAGGACCAAATGTTGAGCCACAGAGGACTGGAGGACGGGAGGGAGGGGAGGCTCACCAGCCCAGCCCCAGGGCAGCTTTGCAAGGCCTGATCTGTCGGCAGAGGCAGTGGCCTTTCCTAGCCAGGTGTCCCCAGCCTCTCGTCAGGTGACTGCAACTCTTCTCTTGACACTCAGTGCTAACCCCTGTGAGTGCGTGCTGTGTGCTAGGCAATGCTCCGAACCTGCACGGTCCGAGGAATTGAAGTAGGCTAGGAAGGGGATCAATAGATGGATCTGGAACTTGGCATGAAGTCCACGTGGACATTGATACCCCCAAAATGGCTGCTGGAAGACCCTCGCAAGAAATCCCATTCAGAATGAGATTTCCTCCGGAAGCCAGGAGAAGCCCCAGATATTCTCCAGAGGGTCTTATCATTGGGCCCTCCTGGGGGATTGATGGGTGGGGTAATCAATCAAAACAGCAAGCAGCTGGGCCTCCTCCCCTGCCATTAGCAAAGGAACGGAATAATTAATGGTTTAAAAAGCAACCACAGGGATGG
>JAQZBX010010197.1:0-44696 GCA_029593785.1 Cabassous unicinctus | reverse complement strand
AATACATATGCATATATGTGCATTTGTTTACATAAATGTTATTTGTTATATATATATATATACATTTTATAAAGGTGCCTAGATTACCCAAATATTACTCAGAAACTACAGGGATTCCCATGCTCCCCACCGCCCACACCCCCAAAAACACCCCACACAACCATTCCCCATCCGTGTGGTACTACACCCGCTATGGATATACACATTCTGGGGCCTTGCCACCGAGCATAGACTACAGTTCACATCACAGACCACACTCTTTCCCATCCAGTTCTGCATGGTATTTTCTGATGGAAAGTGGCCTACATTCGTCGCTGCTTCGCCACTCAGGACAACCCCAAAGTCCCAAAAAAGCCCGAGTATTTCAACTGCCCCTCCTCTCCCTGCCCCAAAAATGTCCAGTGGCCACCGGCTCCACCTCACTGTTACAATTTCTTCCATTGCTTGAATCACTGTATGTCAACAACAGCACACCACCAATTCCACTCTAGTCCACAACTCCTCCCACAATTCCTGAGAGTGACAGAGTTGGACTCAAACAAATTTTTCTTCTTCTTTAAAAAAACTCTTGCCTGGAAGCCACAAGATGGGAAACAATTTGGGTTGCTACTTGAATCTGTGTTCCCCAAATTTCAGTTCTAAGACCCCAAATAAATGTTTTTGTTGCCTTGCAGCTCCGTTTGTTATTTCTCAGTAGACAGGGAACGCTGTGCAGTGGCAAGGACCTGTTTCCTAAGGAAGAGGGGACATTCAGATCTGTGTAAACAGGGCGTTCCTAGGATCACACACATACATCCCCAAGGCAAGATGCATGTGCAGAAAAGACCCAGAGAAGCTTATGCTTTTGCCTCAGGCTAGTCTCTAAATTTATTGTTAGTACAGGTAAGCTCTGTGGACACTTGTCCAGAGCAGTATGCAAGACTGAGAAATATTCCTTCCTTCCTTCCTCCCTTTTTTTCTTTTTTTCTTGCTCCTTCCTTCCTTCCTTTCCCTCCCTCCCTCTGTCTCTCTCACTCTCTTCCTCCCTCCCTCCCTCCATCTTTTTTTTTTTATTAGTTTCTGGTATTCATGGAAATCTGTGTCATAGCAATAGTTGGAAACAAGCTGAAGGAAGATGCCTCAGTGTCAAAATTTTAGAAGTAACATGTTAAAATATCAAAACATCTATATTGAAATAAAAGATTACAAAACACAAAGAAATAGGAAATGTTGACTTGTGAAAAGGAACAGAATAAAGAATTCAAAAACCATCAATTAGGAAGACCAATGCTTGGACGGACCTGAAAAAAAAAAAACTTTAAAAAATGGTTTCAAATATGTTCAAAAAGCTAAAGAAGTACATGACCATATTTATTTCATTCCATATTTTTTAACCTCAAGAGAGAGATGAGCAATGTTATAGAAACAGAAAAGTTAAAAAAATAAAAAAAAAAAAGTGAAATGCCCAACATTCTTATGACAGAAAAAATAAACCTAGCAATGATTGGCTAGACACTAATTCACATAATAATGGGAGAAGGGAGGAAAATAATATTTCCATCACAGTTTGGAAGATGTTACTTTCCATCTTCACTGAAGAGAAAACTTTGTTTTAGCTGTCAGTGTGTACAGTTGGCAGAAGCTTTATTATTATTTATAAATGCTTGCATTAAAAGAAAGCAATATTGGTTCTTCCAGAGAGGGATGTATTTGGAAATCTACTTACCTCCAAATAGCTGCAAATTTTCAAGACTGCCACGAGGATAAATCAGGAATGCCATCCAAACGAATTACAGCAATAAATGAACACAAAGGGAATGTCAAGAGAAAGAAGTCACATTAAGAAACCAAACAGAGCTGAAGAACACATCAACAGAAATAAAAAATTCCCTAGAATCCACAGCACATTGAAGCAGGCAAAAGAGAGGATCACTGAAACTGCAGATGAAACAATTCAACTTAGCCCAAAGAGGAGAAAGAAAAAAGAATGGAAAAAAATATACAGGACCTGAGAGATCTATGGGACACTATCAAGCATAACAAAATTTGTATTCCAAGAGTCCCAGAATAAGAGAGTAAAGAGCTGAAAAATATTTGAAGAAATAATGACTGAAAACTTCCCCAATTAATGCAAATAGTGCACAGGATTTCTGTGTGGGGTGATGGGAAAGTTCTGGTAATGTATGGTAGTGAGGGTAGCACAGCATTATGAGTGTGATTAATTCCTTTGAATTGTATGCTTGGGAGTGGATGAGATGGAAAATGTCATGTTGTATACATGTTTCCACAATTTAACAAAAAAGGAGAGAGTGAAAGAGAGATTAAAGAAATGATAATAATTGAGGGCAATACATGTTCCTGGACTGGATCTAATAATTGAGGGAAAAATATTCAAAAGGACATTACAGGGACTGTAAGCTTTATATCATTACTAAATTTATTGAACTTGATAACTGTATTTATGGTGGCTACACACAAAAATATCCTTATTGTTAGGAAAGGTACATGAACGTTTTAAAAATTGAAGAAGTATCATGTATATAATCTACTCTCAATGTTTATAAAATAAATAGAATGGCAGATAGGTGGATCAATGGAATGATATGATTATTGTGGCAAAATGTTAAAAATAGGAGGATTGGGTATTTGGGTGGGAGATATGTTAGAGTTCTCTGCACAGTGTTGGTGTTATTTTTGCAATTGTTCTGAAGGTTTGAAATTATTTCAAAATAAACATTTTAAAAAGATAACTAAGAAAAATGTGTATGTTACATTTTGTGTATGTTTCCAATACATTTGGAGGCATTTGGGATGGCATAGTTTGAAATCTGTGTGGAATAGAATACTTGAAATACAATTTTGGGGTACCTAAGGGGCATCTCAGAGAGATAGGTTTTTATCATGAATAGCTGCTGAAACTGAGATACAAGGAGACATCTATGTGGCTGAATTAAAAGACACAAGAGCAGAATTGTTGAATTGCACTAGAGCTGCTCTTCACAGCTAATGCTAGGAAGAGCTTCCTTGTGGGGAACAACTGAGATTTGTTGATTTATTTAAAATTTTCTAGGGCAATGCTACCTATATTAATATTCAAGTTACTAATAATCATGTTAAATTTTCAAAATACTTTACAAATGTGATTTTATTGCATCTTTCAATAATCATATGGAGTGTGCTATTTTTATAGCAGTTTTACAGGCCAAGCATCTGGGGCAGAAAACATGGTTTTCCCAACGCACATAGTAAGTAAACAGGAGAGCCTAAATTTGAATCCAAATCTTGAAAGTCTATTTGAAGAATGTTCTGTGGTGATGAGGATGAAAATTTTCAGATAATTAAAATGCAAGAAATAAAAAAGCAGAGCTAGTGATTATAGTACACAAAATTGTTCTCCTCTTTCATTGTCACATTCTAAATAAGTGGTGTCTATGATATACAAGAGGAGGAGGAGATTTTAGAAGTAGAAATGCTAATGTCTGGGATTTGGGGTAAAACAGACTGTAACTGCGTCACTAATTTCATTTCTAAGAAAGTAAGTTAATTCAAACTTAGTGTTGTTAATCTTTAGATATTATAGTGATTTATTCAGAGTTGAGATTGTTAACCACAAGAACTTTCTTTAAAGCTCTAGTTTTCTGCTAAAATAGGTTTCTTAAATACTTCTGAACCACAAATCTACATTTAAGAATGACTACTGGTTGGCAAAAATAGCATATAGGGAACACATTTAAGGCCTTCAATATTACTCTTTGTAGTAGTCCACCATTATAGAGCAGAGAAATCTCATAATCAGCTTCTGATAATACATGGACAGAGATGGTTCCCTGAGATCAGCACTCACAGGCCATCTGAATTAGCCAGGGACAGCAGGCTCTAAAGATGTACAGTGATGGTTTGCTGGGCAATTGAGCTATTAGTGCCTTAGTTCTGAACAAGGGTGTGTCACATTGAGAGAATAAGCCATTTAAAATCCATTTGAATGAAATCCAGGAACTATCATAAATCAAACCTCACTGAGCAGAAAGGCATCTTGATTGGTCACGTGACCGCAAAGCCCATGTAGGAGCAGTCTCATATTCCCAGTGCCCAAGACAATTTGCCTTTAAATATTTCAGTATCTACAGTAGCATTCATGAAAGATCATCTCAGTGTTTTATAAAAATTGATACTGTAGGAGGGGTCATTTTTCCCCCAAGACTATGCTAATCGTGACCAGTAAGCAGTTGCCTGTCAGAAACTAATTTGTACACTTTTAGTGAAATATATTATAAAGAACATGGGCTCTAAAGTCAGAGATATTAAGGGTTTTCACCAAGCTTGATCTCTTACTAGCTGTGCAACTTGCCCATATCATTTAACCACTCTAATATAATCAGTTTCTTCATCTTTAAAAATGGCAATAATAATAACTATATCAGGCGTTGCTGTGAAATGCATGAAATAATGCACACAAGAATTTACTAATTATTTTGGCTTGTTCTAAGCACCCATTAACCATTAATTGATGTTGATGTCATGTTTGCCAGGATGGTTATGATAAATACCACAAACTAGTTGGCTTAACTACTGGGATTTATTGTCTCATAGTCTTGGGGGCTGGAAGTCCGGTATTGGCAGGGCTTCCTTTCTTGTGAAGTCTGTAATGTTCCAGAAACCCTCCCTCTCTCGTTGCACTATCTCCTTGTGTCTGCACCTCTGGTTTTTGCTGATGTCTGGCTTCTACTGGCTGCATACAAATTACTTTTGCTTATAAAGACTCCACCCACATGTATTAAGGCCCATCCTGATTCAATTTGGCCTTAAAAAAAAGGATCTTCAAAGATCCTATTCACAAATGAGTCCACACCTTAAATCAAAACATCTTCAAAGGGCCTGTTTACAAATGGGTTGATATCCACAGGATCAGGGGTTAGGATCTGAACATGTGTCCAAGTGTTGTTGCTATTACAAATGGTATTATTTTTCATAAAATTACTCTTTCATGAACAGGTTCCAAACTGTAATTATAAAAGATTGAAACCAGTTTTTCTTTGGTAGAATTGCTTCATTCCATTATTAATATCCAAGGCATTAATTTCATGAAAAGCTGCCAAACACTTAAAATTTACATGTATTCAAAGTATCTGGGCTCCAAAATAATTTCATCTGGACAAAATATTTTTTTAAAATTCACTTTAAATTAGAACCATACCTATTTTTAATAAAAGAAGAATACATTTTAAGCATTAATCTAATAAGTTACCCTCAGTTAATTTACACATGAGTTGTTGAAGAATTTCAGTTAATATGGCACTGCTTGGAGCCATCCCACATGCAAAGATGTTGACTATAGAATTATGGATAGGAAAATGGCCTAATTTGCCTGCTAAAACTAATCACTGCCATTTTTATGGCAATTTGGCAATATGTATTAAGAAACATTTTCACATTGTTTGGACCTAGTAATTACATTTCCTGATATTTACCTAAAGAAAATAATCCATATTACAGAAAAGCCTCAATAAATGCAGAGGATCCTTCTATAATTTTATGGTGACTAACTCTAATAGTCCACGTTAGAACAATAGTTGGTAAATTATGATACAGCTATTCAAATTAATATAGCAAAAGAAAAATAATGAAAACCAAGTAGCAAATTGGTAATTGCAGGATGCAAAACTGCATAAACTATTATTTTAATTATTAAAATTTAAAAAGATGCTCCAAATTAAGACCACCAGGGAATACATCAAAACAATTGAATTAAGGTGGTATATCTGTTATTCTTTTTTATTATCTCAATTATTCTTTTTTGTAATGTGTTGCTGTTTCTTAACAACTGAAGCAAATAATTTATAAATACCAACTGTTTACCCTCAGACTAGAATGGAATTACAGAGGAAATACTTTGGATGCTGATTTATTAATAACTACTCCACCTATGTCTCACAAAGGAATTTCTTCAATATACAAAGCGCGCGTGTGTGTGTGTGTGTGTGTAAATAAAGGTGTGTGTGGTTTATAATATAATAGAAAGATATAAATATGTGTTATTTCCTCCTGGGTGTGAAGTCTGAACCTAGAGAGTACAGGGAGATGAGTGATTAGATCTCTCCCAAAGAATCACCAAAAATAAAAATAAAAATAAAGCAATGATTCCTCCATGGATACAACTACAGAAGTGTCATACTAGTTGTGGCAGTTTGATGTTATTTATTAATTCCCAAAAGAAATATAGGTTTTGTTTGTACAGTGGTGTGTTCCTCTGGGCATGATACCCTTTGATTATATTAAATTCAAGGTTTTACATTTAATTGATTAAATCAGGATTAGGGCTTTGATTTGACCACGTCATTGGGGCAACTCAGGGTTGAGTCCCCGGCCCTTTGGTGGGCTATATAAATGGACAATGACACAGAAGAAAACACACAGAGGAAGAGAGCTCTATAGACACAGAAGAGTAGAGAGCTCTGATCTTGTGGCCACAAGAAGAGAAATGAACCATTCGCCTGATAGTTTGTAGCTGAAGAGAACAGAGCAGTTGAGCACTATGCCAGCCTACAGCTGATATCAGAAGAAGCTGGGCCCATGGAGCCTTAAGAGAAAAGAGGAAGGCTGAACCCTCACAGATATGACCCACCATCTTGCTTCAACACATGGCAACAGACTTGGGTGAGGAAGTAACCTTGAGTTGGACTCTGTAGGGCCTTGAAACTGTAAGCTTTTACCCCAAATAAATACCCTTTATAAAATCCAACAGATTTCTGGTACTTTGCACCAGCACCCCTTTGGCTGACTAATACATTAATCTAGTACAATACTGAATGTACTTAGCAAAATAATATTTTTCTTGGTCAAGGAAAGGATTTTAGCAATAGCAAACACAATTATATAGGAAAAAAGAAAAAACTGCAAAAAATATTAGCAGTAACTTTTCTAAAATTGTATTTTTAAAATTATTTTCCTCTATTTTCAACTTTCTATTTATGAGCATGCATTCATTTTTAAAAGGTGGAAAATACAATTATAAACTTCAAGTACTCTGGTACTTATGTAACTTCTTTCCTTTTCAGTTCCTATTGTTTTCCATAATATTGTGGACAAGATAAGCTTAAATAAAGGGCTGTTGTTGAAGTCTGCTTGCACATTTATTGCTAAGGGTTCTCTCTACAAGAACTTTTCTGTGTCCTTTTCAAGAAACTGATAAAAGTTTAAGGACTATGCTTTCAGTGAAATCTCAATATAATAAATGTTATCATTTCCCCAGTTTAATCCTAAATCATAATTCATATTCTTAAATAATTTGAACTTAATATCAACCATTATCTTAAAGATGGTTTTCAGAACCTATGTTTAGAATTTAACTGCATTGGGCCTGTATTAGTCAGTCAAAGGGGTGCTGATACAAAATACCAGAAATTGGTTGGTCTTTATAAAGGGTATTTATTTGGGGTAGAAGTCCACAGTTACCAGATCATAACACATAAGTTTCTTCCCTCACCAAAGTCTGTTGCTACATGTTGGAGCAAGGCAGCTGCCAACGTTTGCCAGGGTTCAAACTTCTTGGGTTCCTGTCTTCCCAGGGCTGCATTTCTCTCTGGGCTTAGTGCCTCTGTTTCCTCTACAAGGTCAGCTGTAGACTATGAGGCTCTCTAGGCTTTGCGTCTCTCCACAAGGACAGCTGTAGACTATCAGGCGAATGACTTGTCTCTATCCTGGAGCCTTCTCTCCTTCCTCATGACCAAGCTTTCTTACTTCCTGGGGCTCCAGCTCAAGACTCCAGCATCAAAACTGCTTCAACACTGTTATTTCCATTGCCTTTTATATTTGATTCCCGCCCCACCAAGTGGTGGGGCTCAATGCCCTACTGACATGGACCAGCTAACACCCTAATCATAACTTAATCATGCCCAGATTAGCAGACTAGTTTACAAGCATGACCCAATATCTATTTTTGGAATTCATAATTACATCAAACTGCCAAACTGCTACAGGGCCTCTGCTAATTTTGCCATAACATTTTCTTCACATCCATTTATTGGGCATAATGAAGAATAATTCTAGAAGCCTCTAATGATTAATGTTTGTTTTCCATAAAGAACAAAAAGAACTGTTATTTCCTCATCATTTTATCTCTCATTTACTTTTAAGTCTATGAATATAGCAACCCAGGAAACAGATGACACTGTGACACTGAATTTATTTGTGGACATTATTTTACTACAATTAACATAATTTAATTGTATTGACAGAATTATGGTGAACATACATTTATTTAATAGAAAGTTTTATAAGTCAATCAATCACAGGGTACTAAAAAATTATTTGTAACAATTTGGCATTTTTCATGAATTCCAAAATTAGATATTGGATTATGTTTGTAACCGGTCTCTTCCTCTGGGCATATTAGATTATATTAACTTCAGAGATGTTACTTTCACTTGATTAAATTACGATTAGGGCTTTGATTGGGCCACATCATTAGGACAAGGGGGTGGGGACCCACAGAGAAAATGACAGGGCAGAAGAGAGAGTTGAAGTTTTTGATGCTGGAGCCCCAGGAAATAAACCACACAGGAGAAGAACACAGAGGAATAGAGACAGCTCCATAGACATGGCAGAGGCCCTGGGAAGAGAGAGAGCCTGATAGTCTACAGCTGCAGCTGAGCCCAGAGAGAAATGAGCCCCAGGAGAGAGACAAGACTTATCCCAGCCTACCGCTGAGATTGGAAGAAGCTGGGACCATGGAGCCTTAAGAGGAAGAGAAAGTCTGAACCCTCACAGAGACTGGCAGCCATCTTGCTCCAAAATGTGGCAACAGACTTTGGTGAGGGAAGTAACTTATGCTTTATGGCCTTGTGACTATAAGCTTCTACCCCCAATAAATACCCTTTATAAAGCCAACCGATTTCTGGTATTTTGCATCAGCACCACTTTGGCTGACTAATACAGTATTCTATCATTTATAAAAAACACCCATTTACATTTTAGAGTTTTCAAGAATATAATAATTTTGCCTGCTAAGAATAAAATGGAACCACAAAAATACTATTATATAAAAATATACCAGTATTGCAATATAAAATTAGGAAAAAGATGTGTAAAATGAATTGTAAAATCTTGATCATGTGAATAGTTATTATATTTTTAACATTTTTGGAAAATGATTTCTTTTGCTTCCAGACTAAGAATAATCTAATTTGAATTTTTCCAAGTAAAGATGGAACTGAACACCCAAAATATTGCCTTCAGTGAGGAGTTCTTCTGAAAGGCAAATTATACTTTTAGGTGTGGTGCACTTAAATTTCATTTCCATAATCTCAATAATTGAACAGATGTACTATCTGTAGAAGGAGAGAGGCATGGAAGGGGTCATGCAGGAAGAAAACAGATGGATAAACCAAAACCCAGAGATAATTGGTAATACTATTAAGATAGAGGAGGATCCAGGAGATTTGATAAACGAAAAGGAATAGAAACATCTGTGGAATATTTATATTTCAATACATGAATCATGCATGGATTCTGAAATTGTGGCAATCTGGCCATGGTAATAATAGTATTGTATCACACCAAACTCCTAAAACAAAATTTTTAAAAATTACCTTGCAGTTCAAGATAGAGATAGAATAGTTAAGATTTATTTTCTTCCAGTCCAATATTTGGAAAATAGGACTCCCAAAAGATAGGCAAATGTCTGGAAATTAGACGAAATTAGATTGTGTCCCTGGAACTTTGATGAAGAAAGAAAGTAAATGTGGAGATCTAGGAATAAAGGTAATGGTTCAACGGTTGAAGAACCTGAGGCCCACAAGGAGTTAACAGCACCTCAGGGAAGTTCAAGGGTAGGGTTGTGGTGGAGGTTTATTATTCAAAGGTGCCTCAGGATATAAATGTATCTGTGGTAAGTAATTAGATGGTTATCTGTACCAGCTCTGAGAAGTATGCAGTTATCAGATGGGTTTAGAAACCTAGACATTCAGTGAGGTCCTTCTTCCTTTTTTGACATATCCATGATTCATTAATTGATTCAATAAGAGAGAGAGAGACAGACGGAGAGAGAGAAGGTTGCTGCCCTCATGTAGCTTATATTCCAATTGGTAAAGAGGAGATACAACTCTTTGCCCTTTTGGTTGGAGAAAGGAAGTAGAATGATATGGAGGGTCTTTAAGAACAGATGATTGCGTCATAATGAAAGAGGATGACATAGTCATACATTGAAAAATGTCCAATATTTTTCAAAAGGGGCTTTTGCTGTTCTGGATATGACCAGGCTGTGTAATTACATGTTATTTTAATGGATAGAAATAAAAGGAAACCAAATGAAGGAGATTCTCAGGCTGGCTAGTGGGGGAGCAAGAGTCTCTCTCTTCATGAGTATGAGAGGATGCTAGGTCAATCAAAATTCTGCCAAAATCAATAGTGTCCTTGTTGCGGTCAGAGTTTGCATGCCTGGAAGGACTAGACAAAAATGATACTTTATTTTCAACTAAGGTTGAAAATACATAAAAATGGAGGATTCTGGCAAATTTTGGAAACTGTCCTAAACAACATGAACTTTGAAAATGTGTAATATACTATGCTTGTTGTTTAAAAATAACATAATTAAGATCTTGTTCCTGCCCCCCAAACAGTTAATCTGTGCAGGAAAAGTGTTAGAATTACAAATAATGACTATATTAACTTAAAATGATGATTACAGACAATTAAGAGGTAAGATAAGGTTTGTGCATTCAAAAGGAGATATTTTTTTCAGGAGATGAAACTGTTAAAAATTCACAGAGAAAGTCCTGCCTGTGATGATCCTTTATGGTAGAGGGCATGGAAAGCTGAACTAGAAAGAAAGGCATACAAGTTGGAGGGAATATGTGAGCAACTAGCCAGAGAGAGCAAAGCACCAGTTGAATATGGGAAAAAAAAGAGAATGAAACATAGCTCAAAGAAAGACCAGATTCAGATCTGTTTTTCATGCACCTTTTGTCCTACTCCCCATAACACTGGAGGATACTGATCCTTCCTGTGCGTGGGCAAGAAGGAATATGACATCTGTAAATATACATTGTTTAGCAGTTCAAAACTGTAATAAACAGGGTGTGATGTTTTAATGATTATCAAAATGGGCATGGGTTAAACTGTATTCTTATGTTTAAGGCCACTTTCGAAACAAGAAAAATGATTGGTTTTTACAAATTTATTTTTTATTAAGTTCATTTTTATCTCACTTCTTCAGTTTTCTTAAGCCTGCCACGTTTTGTTAGTCCTATAATTGCCTTTTCCCTTTATATTTTCAATGTTTTTTTTCCCCCCTTAATCTCACACTGCATAGAAACATAAAAAGGGCTTTAGACTGTCAAAATACTAGACTTCTTAAACAGGTGACTAGCAAAACTTATTTTCCTATAGTAATCTTTAATTCTAGAACATCAATATCATTTTGCTTATTTCCATTTTCTATTTGATCCATTAAATCCATTCGCATTAATGGTCATTAAACTTCAATTTCGAGTAAACAAATATTTGCTAAGCAATAATCAGGCCTTGTATAGTGGTTTAATCATGGACTCTGAAGAATGAATGCCTGGGTTCAAATCCTTGCTCAATTTTTTCCTTGATTTATATTTCTCTGCCTGCTTTTTCTCATCAGTAAATTTTGGTTAATAATAGTATTTATTGGATGGTTACTTTTAGGATTAAATGAGTTAATATATTATTAAGGTGTAAATATGACCTTGAAATATGACAATTATCATACCTGTAAGAAGTGTTACCATATCTCTAGTTTTGGATGCTTTGAAATATAACCTCTTTTTGACACTTAATAACTTTGAACTTGGACTAGTTATAGAAATTATACACTCTTCAGTTTCATGTCTTACAAATAGGACTACTGTTTCTCATGAGGGTTGAGAACACCTGGGGAAAGTGCTCAGAGAAGTATTGGCAAATATCAAGCTCTCAATACTGTTCATTCCTTTCTCCTTCCCTTCTTCAAGTTCAGATTTGGGCCCCAATTTTGTACCTACCAAAGGGTCATGGTTTTCTCTACAACTTGAGAGAAGCATTGTAATGTAACTATAAACAAGCATTTCATCTGGAAAGATACAATTATAAAAGCCATTGATGAACTACTTTTCTGTATCATAGTTTATTATACTGTAAGGTCTATTGTGTTTATAATTTGAGATCAACTATGACCGAGAACCCTCAGGCAAAATTTCAACATTGCTGGTTATTTAAAAACCAGTACCAGAATTCTTAGTGACTTTGGAGCACATTTTCTCCGTGTTCTTTATTTCTAATGAAAGATGGTACAAGGAAGTGCTTTGAAAAATACAACATGTAAAAGAAGTCACAGTTATTACTATATTACCTAATATAACGAAAAAAAAAAACGAATAAAATGCATACCTGTATATAGCCTGATCAAACTTCTAACCTTATTTAAATACAAAGTAAAACTTAATCACAAAGTATAAATAAAAACAAAGTTCCAACCCTATAAAGTTAAATTCTGTCAGTAGAATTTAATTAGCAACACGTAGTAATATGTATTCAAAGAATAACCGTTTAAATATACAGAAAATTAAAATACTATTTTTGAATTGTATTTATTTATGAATAAAATATTATATATTATTGTAATTTCTTCATTGACCTTGAAGAACTGCTGGAGATTTTGGCTATTGTAAAACTAATTTCCCACTTTAAATAGGGGAAGGACCATGGTATATATAATACAAAATCAGAAGAATAAGAAAATTTTGACAAAACAACTTTTATAGATGGATTCTAAAGCATAAATAAAACTAAAAAATATACTTGATATGAGATCATGGCAATGATATTCAAGGGATGATACACATTGGAAAAATTCAAATTCCAAATTTCTTATGAGGTGGAATAATAAATGAATTATAAATTACTGAAGACCAATTTCAAGCTACCAGATTCCAAATTCATAAAAACAAATTACTTTAATTTGCTGATTAGAGTGACAGTTCTGAGCACATCCCAGTAGATGGCAGTAGGCTGTTACAAAGCCATCAGGAAAACTAAAATAAATTATACATGTGTATAATTTACACATGTAAATAGAGAACCAAATGAACAAATTATACTAGTCTTTCTAGTATAATACAGACACCACCTCCTTAAATGAATTATACTTTATCTAGTTTTCTGGTGGTAATCCATACATTCCTGAACAAACAATGCTTTTTTTCCCCACATAGGATGGCAACAATTACTCTAAACTCAATGTCAGTAAAATCCAGTCATAATTAACAAATTTAGACATGGGTCAATAATAGTAAAATGAATATTAACTTTAAGAGTATTTAATTAATTCTGTTGAAAAAATTAACAGAACTAAAATGTAATGCGGTGATATTTTGTAATAGAAACTTTGAGACCAGGTATCATAAGACTTTCAGATGTAACTTTTCCACCTACAACTGTTGAATTATGAGCAAGTCCTTGACCAGCTCTGTATCTTCATTTCCTCATCTGGAAAATGGTAATCACCAAACTTTCTCAACACAGCTAAGGTTCATAAACATAAAATAAAACAGTGTATGTAAAATAACTGTAAATTACCATGCAAACATTTTCACCAACATGGAAGCCAAAGAAAGAAGGTTTTAAAAAGAGAAGCTGTTCAATGCATCAAATGCTGCACTGGAATTAAATAAAATGAAGTCTGAGGAGTAAAGTTACTAGATTTGGTGGTTTTACAACTGTTTTAGAGTATATCTTAAATAACATGGTGAATATATTTTGACCTGGATGAGGAAGTTTGCCTTTCAGTTGCTCCTATCTATGGTGTAGTGGTTACACTCAAAGGTGCCAAAGTCAGAACACCTGGATTCATTACATGTTCCACTGTGTGATCTTTGGCAAATCCTTATGTATTGTGATTAAGCCTGTTCTTCTCTACCTTGTAGTTAATAACAGCACCTCCCTTAACTTGAACAAATCCCTGTTGGCTTCCTAATCTGTAAAATGGAGGTGTGATGGTTAGGCTAATGTGTCAACTTGGCCAGGTAATTGTGCCCAGTTTGGTCAAGCAAGCACTGGGCTAATTGTAATACAAGGGCATTTGTGGGCTTTAGTCAGCAGTGAGTTTACTGCATAGATGGCTGGTTACATTTACGATCAACCAGGGAGAATTCTGTCAGCAATAAGTTATGTTTTATCCAATCAGCTGAATGTCTTAAAAAGGGAAGTGATTTCAGCATTCAGAGAGAATTTCCCAGCTCCTCTTTGGACAGTCAATGTCTCCCAGAAACTCATCAAGGACCTTCACTGGACTTTCATCAGAGCCCCTTGTTTACAGCCTGCCTATGGAACCTAGATTTGTGCATCTCCATAGTCACATGAGAGACTCTTGTAAAATCTCATGCTGTTTACAGATATCTCCTGTTGATTCTGCTTCCCTAGAGAAGCATGACTAATACAGGCGGTAACCCCTAATTCATTTTATGTGAAATCAAAATGAGAGAATTAGTGATAGCTATACAGATGTAACATGGTATCTTTTCCATTGATTGAGGTATCAATTTTTTAATTCCTTTAACTAGCTTGTCTTATAATGATAAATGCACACACAGACATATTAGCATTCACACAGAAGGGACGTCACCTGGCACACCACATCCTAGAATTCTCTTCATATAGCAGCAAGGATTTCCCTTGTGGTAACAAAGGAAGAATCATACATAAAATGTAGTAAGCCCACTGGGCATTTTCCCCATTTATCAGACAACAGGGGATTGTTCTATTATTCTTCTGCCATAAGTAAGTCAAAAATAATTGTAAAGAATTCATAATCCTGTTTTTGTCCTTACATCTCTTTACCAAAATATGGGTGCTATTTCATTATCCTCAGATGCTTGCTGATTCATTTGGTTCATCTTGCCCTTATATAATACCAATCTGTGTTTTGGAATAAAAATGTGTGTATATATATTTAAGGCTATGGAAGAGAGCACATTTACCCAACCCATATGAAGGTAGACAATCCATAACTTAAAACACTTCAGTGATCCAGTTAAACTAATAAAATGGCTGGTGTGGAAATAATGGGAAAGACTTTTCATTCAAGTCTAAGCAAGTATTCAAAAGTTATGTAAGTAATGTTAAATTGGCAACATATATTTGTATATGTATATATTTTCTTATTTTGAATTAATGCATATACATACATGTATTCTTATTTGAATTAATATATAATATATAATTTCAAACACATTAAGATTATTTTGCTTTTAGGCTTGTGGATTTGCTTCTTTTGCAAGGAATAAATATGCTCAGCTCTGAGCTATCCAACTGGAACACATAGTATAACCAGGCAAAAATAAGTCATGTAGGGCAAAATTTCATAAGCAGTTCCATGCATTTGCCTTTTCCAACTCCAGATAAATGAATCTTGTCTCTAACCGTCAAACAGGGCCCACTTGGTTCACTAATCTATAACATAACATTATCTTAAGGGATGCTTTAATGTAGAATTTTTTGATGATGGGACAAACTAATAATTACAAGTGTAACCAAAATAAAAATAAAACTCTGTCAACTTTACTAAAACTTTTGCTTAGACATAAATTTATGTAATACTGAAACTATCAGGCAGTATGGTTGTGAAATCAACTTTTCTTTCCTCCTTACTAGACCCAGGTGCTAACCCTTATTAACTATGGCCAAAGGAATTCCTTGGTGATGCCAATGTTCTTTCCTTGGCTCCTAGAGATCCTCTGCCCCACATCCCTTTTCTTTCTTTAGGAATTGGCTGCCCTCAAAGATATGCATTTTGATCTGCTCCTGTGGGATCTATTTACCTCCACAATCTTCAGTTGTTATATCCTGTTAATGAGTAGGTTAAACTATTTCTGGAATTCAGAACTGACAAGCTCATTGATGCTGCTCAACTAAGTATCACCCTCTAATCCAGCTTTCTTAGAATAGTGCTTATCTCCGTCTATCTTATTAATATACCTCTCATTTTGTTCTGAACACAAGCAGAGAAGAAAGTTTCCATTTATTAGACTCCGACAAGTTTCAACAATGAACAAAAATCTATGTTTAGGGGTATATAAATATGCAGCAGAAAATTAAAGATATGCCCAAGAATGATATATTCAACTTAAAGCAACACAGAGAATTTAATCATAATATTCTATTTCTTAAGCTGGATATTAGGTACACAGATTTTTGTTAAAGTGTTCTTGAGAATATTTCTGCTGTTTTGTTTTGTTGTTTTTTTTTAATCTAAGCTGACCACTCTAACTTGATTCTAGGTTTCCCCACTGCTGGCAGTGCTGTCAATCCGGGGTGAAGGGAAAGCTTATATCTAATAAATTTTAGTAAAGTATAGAATAGCTTCTATTTTGAGATACAGACTGAAAAAATTGGTTCTTTCATTGTTTGGTATCACAGAATATCCCCCCATCAGCAGAGATACAAGGGTGTTAGTGGGATAACTATTTGATAATTGATATTGAAAGCATGTGATCTATTTAAAGATTAGAACTCTTGCCCTACACTTTTACCAATGAAACATCAATTTATTGCACAGAATCAGGGTCATTATTGTCTTAGTTTGGAAGTTGATCCAGAGTAATGTAGCAGCACTGTCTTGGCCCTTAAAAAATATTAATCTCTTAAAATCATTCCCATAACACAGATTCAAACGGCAGCCAAATATATTAAGCTATTTATGGGCAAGATTCAAGTGCCATTCCTTATTAAATCAATGCTGTAAAAACCCTTCCTAAGTTTCCTAATCAGTAGACATGAACAATTAACATCTAATTAGTCATCCATCATCCTTGCTAAAAAGGTTTTAAAAGGAAAATTAATTTCTCTCATAAAGATTTCACTGAAAATGCATGATCATTTCCTTTTCCACTTAAATATTTGTCACTTATTATCTAGTAGCCTACTTACCAAGATGATTATTTTAAACATGAAATCTACTAATTTGAAATTATCAGGAATGCCATCATTTTAAATCTTAAAATGAATTTACTGACAAAAGTATCCCAAACAATTTACTTTACAGTGGAGGAAATTGAGACCAGGGGAGGGTCTACTTGTTGAGAAACCCACAGTTGCTCATTGGAAGGATGAGTACTCAGGCCTAGATCTTAAGGCAATGTTTCACCTACAAGCCCTTCTCCTTTGTAGCTTTAAAGTAATACATCAATGCCTTTCCCCTTTGTAAGATCACTGAGTTGCCTATTCCTGCTATTATGTGAGTATAACTAGTAACAATTTATTTTCATCTGGCGTTAGCAAATCTGAATAATTTAGTAGTTAAGAACTAGGGATTTAGAATCAGAGTACCTGGACTAAAATGCCAGTTTCAGGACTAATTATCTGTGTGACTTTAGGCCAGTTAATTAAATTCTCTGTGCCTCTGCTTTCTCATCTTTGAAATGAAGATGATGAAGAAGATGATAACAATGATGATGAGCGTGATGATGATAATGTTGATGATGACAGCATCTACCTCATTAATTTTTTCAGGATTAAATGAATCAATCCACTGAAACACTTACATCAGTCTATGACAAATTTAAGTGCTCATTAAATGTTATCTTTCTAAAATGCCGTCTCTCTCAAACTGTCTCATACTTCTTTCAGATTCATTTTCCAGAAGATAATGAGTACACTAACTTATACCAGAATGAAATCACTGTTCAGACAACATAATTCTCTAGACTTTGTATGTTCTCACCATGTCTATCCAAGACCAATAAGAAAGATATATTAAGAAAAAGTGAAATATGCTCAAAGTGAGGAAAAGGGAAATGAGAAAGGTCCAACCATAAAGTCATTCCCAAACCTTAGGCTGAACTCATATTCATCCAGACTTGTATTTAGATAGGTCCTGGCAGATAACTTTGGCATATGCGTGGTTTCAATAGCAGCAGCTTCTCTAGGAGGCATTATTGAAAGATGTCCTATTAAAATGGAAAATTGAAAAATGCATTAACCTATTTAGGGCCTAGGAAAAAATTACATTGGACATCGAGAAAGCCAGTAACCACAATTTCCTGGACGTGAAGGACTGTAGGGGGAAGGTGGAATTAATTTTGTTTGCTTGTTTTTAACGGACCATTTGGCAGGTCTTGATATGGAGTTAAATATGTGTACTAACTTAGCTTCCCAGCTTCCAATGGATTTAGGTATGTCCAGGGGTCTATGGTACAGTATTTATATTAATAGTATGAAATGTATATAGTACATAAACATAATGATACCTAATATTCCTCTCTTCTTTCTCCCCAGTGTATATCATCACTCCTAGAATTCCCTTCCCCTCTTTAACAGACATCTCACATTTAAGACTTGTCAATTGAAATCATAATATGCATCAACAACTCTTGCATATATTCAACACTGCTGCTTTCACCAAGTAGTAAATAAATCCAAGCAAAGAACATTCATATTAGATGTTGGAAATGAGGTGAAGAAGACAACACAGTTCCTACTTTCTTGGAGCTTACAGTCTAATGGTAAATACAGGCAAGTAAACAGTTATGTAAAGTGTGATGAGTGTTTTGGTAGGAGCTCTTCCTTACTCTTCTTCCCAGAATCCATAAACTATCCATTATCTTTACATTCTCCTGCATCATCAACCTTTCCCAATTCTCCCATCAACCAAATTTCTAAGATTTGTTTACCCTACCAGTCTCTAAATCTTTACATTCAGTTCATTCATTAACCTTCAAAACACTGGTTTCAGCTCCTCTCACCACTAAAATAAATGTCACTACTATCATAAGCATCCCTAGCCACTAAATCCAATGCATAATTTTCAATCTGTATCTTTCTTGACTTCTGGAGAAGCAAGCTAATATAGAATACCCCTTTTTCTTGAAACACGCTCTTTTACTTGATTTCAAGTAAGTCTGATTTTTCTCCTACTACTCTAACCATTCTGTCACAATAGCTTTGAAACTAATCATTTATTACCAAGCCATTAAATATTTTATTATTTCAAAGTTCCAGTTTAGGCCCTCTTCTTTCTCATATCACTACTATTCAGTAGAAGTGTAATGTGAGCCTCAAATAACATGTATAATTCTAAATGTTATAGTAGCTACAACAAAAAAGGAAGAAAAAAGCAGATGAGATAAATTTATTAACCCAGCATATCCAAAATATTATATCAACATGCAATCAATATAAACAATTATTAAAACTATATTTCAAATTCTGTTTCCTTCTATGTCTTCAAAATTTGGTGTGATTTCAAATGAAGATTAGCCATATTTCAAGTGCTCAGTAACCTCATGTGTCTAGTGGCTTCTTTATTACATAGTGTAGCTCCAGATGTTAAGGAGCTACAGGATCTCATCTGATTCCATGGCTTCTATTACGACTATAAATGCATGACTCCAAAATATTTATCTCCAGTCCAGTCAGCTTATGATTTCTGAATATTCTATTGTGTCTTTGACATCTCCTAATCATTGTTTCAAATTCAGTGTGCCAATATAAAAGCACAGGATATCCCCTTCCCAACTTGAATTTCCTCCACTGTCCCTTTTCATAACGAATGGCACTGTTTAATTTTGCAGAGTATAAGCCTAACAGTCATCTTTGATCATTCCTTCACATCTATGATGATGATTGTTTTCATTTCCTAGGCTGCTCAAGCAAAATACCATGAAATGGGTTGGCTTAAACAATGGGAATTTATTAGCTTATTGTTTTGAGGCTAACAGAAAGTTCAGTTTAAAACATTATCAGGGCTATGCTCTCTCCTTGAAGACTGTGATGTTCTGGGGTTGGCTACTCGTGACACTTGGTCCTTAATTTGTCACCTGGCAATGCACATGGTGACATCTCCTAGTTCCTCCCTTCTCTTCTGGGTTCCTGTGGCTTTTTCTCTCTTGGTGTGAATTTCATTCCCTTATAAAGGACTTCAGTAATAGGATTAAGATCCATCCTTCATCGGGTCCTAATTACAATAGGTTCACAACAACAGGAATGGATTAGAGTTAACAGGTTTTTCTGGGGTCTACAGCTTCAAACCACCACAAAGATGTTTTTAATCATTATTGTTATATTTATGCCAAATTTAATACTAAGTCTTGATAATTTCATTTTCATCAAGAATCAAGGAATAATCTCATCACATCTTTTCTCAATCTTAGCCCAAGTTAACATTATCTCTGGAATGACTACTGAGTCTCTGGACAAGACCTATTTCCCCTGTTATATAGTTTATTGGTTCTCTATTCTTTTATGTATGGCACAAATAATTTTTATTTAAGTTTTGTTCGATTATATTGCTAATTTACTGAATTATAAATTCAGTGGGCAAGTACCATGACTATTTTGCTCACAACTGGCCCCCACAATGCTTAACAGGTACCTCGTATATCACATGCACTTAATAAATACTTATTAAATGAGGATCACCTAACCTGGTATAAGATGGTCAGGAAAAATCAGAAAGTGATGTCTTCCTTGCTGGGGTGCATTTACCATGAATTTGAACAGCACAGCAATACACACATTGCTTCACTGCATTCTTTTGTGTGAAGCTAATTGTTTCACTTCTGTTATCTCAGTTAATCTCAAACTTATGAACTAGATATTAGTATGCCTCTATTACAAATGAACAGAAACTATAGTCCAAAGAGATTAATGAGCAAAGTAAGAGATTAATGAGTAAAGTAGTGGAACCACTAATTGAGTAAGCAATTAGATTTCAGAAACCCATTTTTTAAATCACTGATCTATATTGCTTCATATCACTTATAACAGCCAAGCAATATTCCAACTAAAATTTCCACATGTAGAGAAATGACTAAATAAGGTATGAATATACTTATTAACTAAATAAGCTAATGAAAGAAATACAATGATTCCACTACATTTTTTTAAATGGAAAGAAAACAGAAACATTAGATCCATAGAAAGATTTAAAAAACATATTACTAAGAGAAAAAAGCAAGTTGCAGAATAACCCAAATGTGGCAGGCAACATTTTTATCCCTCTGATATTACTACTTCTTGGTATTGCTGCCATGAATATCCTATATTAGATAGTTAAAGGGAATATGCAAGAGTAATTAGGGTTACTAATCGGTTGACCTTAAAAGAACATGATTATTCTGGATTATCCACGTAGGTCCAAAACAATGACGCAATCCTTAAAAGCAGATTTTTCTCTCTTCTGAGAGAAGAAGATTGGAAGCATGAGAAGGACTAGAAGCACCATTACTGCATTGAAGTTGGAGGAGGGCACATGAGAAGGAATTCAAGTGGCCTCTATCTAGCAGTGGAGGGCAGACCTTGGCCAAAAGCCAGCAAGGACACTGGGATTTCAGATCTAAAGCTGCAAGGAACTGGATTGTGCCAAGGATGTATATGAGCTTGGAAACTGATTCTTCCCCCCATCTTCCATGTAAGAGCCAAAGCTGGCCAGCACCTTGATTTCAGCTTTGTGACACTGAAAGGGGAGAACCTACTTGAGCCATGCCAAACTTCATATCTATACAATTGTGCGCTAACAAATTTTTATTGTTGTAAGAATTTTTATTTGTGGAAATTTATTTTACAACATTAGACAATTAATATAACAATATGATCCTGTTTTTCTCATAAATAGCACTAGCCATGTATGTATAAGGTTTGTAAATGCACAGAAATAGAACTGGAAAGATAAACACACTAATTGGGAAAGTATTTAACCCTAGACAGATTCTTGAGGTTGTGAGGAGCAGATAAACAAGGGTTTTCACATTTAATTACATATGGACATGTATTGTCTGACTCCTTTTAGAAAGACTGTATATGTGTAATATTTATAAACATTAAAATAGAATGTTTTTAAAATGTGATGGTTCTATTGAATTGGAAATCAATCATGACATTTCCTTTCAAACTGGTACTTTGAAATCAAACAAAATGTATAACACCATCAGTCAGTACCTAGATGCTAAAACAAATCAAGCTTAAAAAATCAGCCAGGGATTCATGGGTTCCAACTAACTGAATGAGAAACTATTACAGAACTCTGTTCAGCTGATCTTGCAAATACTTCTGATGGAGAAAACGCATACAGACTCATGCATCTCAAACCAAGAGCCCAGATGCTGTTTGGAGAGCCACACAGCCTGGACCCTCAGGAACCGAAATGAGAACCATCATCTGTAATTCTTTCACCTACAAATGAAAACTACATTGACCAGATTGCTGACAATTTGGTCAATGAATCTGCAAGAGAATCCATGGCAGCATGACCAAAAAAGGCTATTGAAGTGAAGCAGTTTTGCACTTGAAATTGGTCCTAAGAGCTTCTAACACATCTTCATTCCTTACCTTTCTTTCTTCCTTTAGGCATTCTTTTTTTCCTTCCTTTCTTCCATTTTTAATAAGCCACTTTTCTAGCCATTTAACTAAGTATGAAATCTGTTTATAGAAAGGCAATCAAAAATTTTGCAGAATTTTAAAAGCAAAATGTGATTTCTTGCTAGGAGCATGAATTTCACAGGGTCCTGTAATGTATTGTTTATAAAAGTTAGGTTTTCATTGTTAGTCATTTTCTCCAAATGCTCTAACACTTAAATTTTAAGATGAAATATCCACTACTTTTCAGTCCAAACCAGCTTACTGCAATTTGAAACATATTCTATAATTTAGCTCATTCATATTTTAGGAAATCTCATGAGTAAGAAATATATGCCTTAGGTAAAAGAGGACCTGCAGCGATTTGGTAATTACATTTTTCAGCACAAAATGCAGATCTATGCTCTTCACTTAAAGCATAATGGGTGTTTAGGAGTCAAGGAGTCCACAGAGACACTACAAGAACTAAATATATTATCCTTAAAAACTAATTCTGTCATTTTTGATTCATAGCCAACTCCTTAAGTAAAGTTACAGATTTTCAAATTATCCTATTGAGAGAGATAGAAGAGGAGAGAAGGAAAGGCCAGGCACACATCTGTCTCTCCTGCCAAGGAATTGAAGTAATAACCAACTTTCTCAGTGGCTTGCTCAGAATGTTATTTTCATTTGAGTTTCCTAAAAGCACTCCTTTTGAAGAAAATCCACATATCATTTTACTTTACTGGATTCTGAAATGAAAAATAGATGTCCACTGTCACACAGCAATATTGATTGCCAGTGAAAATGTGATCATTTTGCATTGACTTGCCCCAAAGCACTGCATTCCGTCAACACGACAGAAAGAAATTAATGCTTTCATATCGTGCCTAAGAAAAATATGAGATGCTGTTCACTTTGCCCTCTAGACAAAGAGGTATATGCAGTAGCTAAAAGGTAATAGCTTTCTCAGAACATGAACTTGAGACTTTTATTAAAATCATTATTTAATGCAAAAGCATAATGAGCCCATTGCCTTGGCGTTTAAAATAGTCATTTGTTGCCATTACCTCTTAGTTCATACAGTTTACTTTCTTAAAAAACAGTATTTCTCAAATTAAAACTGGTTTCCTTGTTTCATCTAAATTATATACCTTAAATTGTAATTTATTGTACATATATTATCAAACAGTTTGAAAACAATAAATTGATTATGACAGGACTTATTATTTGTATTTTGACTTATAGTTACCAAAAAGACTAAGGATCTTATGAGTCTGTGTAGGACACCCACACTGGACCCAGCACAAACCTTTAGATAATATATTCAGATCTACATAAGTTGGTTTGTATATAGCTTTGCTTAGTAAATCTCATCACTAGTTACTATAATGTAGGCTTACATTTAAAAATAAAGTAACAGAAAAAAATTGCAATTTCTAAATACCAAAAGTCACATGGATATCATCTGCAAATCTAAAAACTAAATGTATAATTGTAGAGATATTTTGCAT
The DNA here is from genome assembly GCA_029593785.1 of Cabassous unicinctus. Lineage (NCBI taxonomy): Eukaryota > Metazoa > Chordata > Mammalia > Cingulata > Chlamyphoridae > Cabassous > Cabassous unicinctus. The sequence goes on along the minus strand of JAQZBX010010197.1, from coordinate 20,874 downwards.
TCTGGTGAATTTGTATTTTTGAAAATTTACCAGACTCACCAAGAATATTCTCCCTAGAAGCACATATTCTATTGCTTAAAATAGAATTAAAGGTTGAAATTCAAATTGGCAAAACAATTTATATAAAATTGGAGATGGAAAGAAATGAAGCTGTTTAAGTTTTAACCCTGAATGTTTGTAATAAACCAAATGTGTGCTATTATCACACACATATAATACAGTGCTGAACAAGACAGGTGTATGATGATGGTGAACCGTATACCTGTACACTTGTATATGAAAGGACCCCTAACTGAACCATGACCTAACCCTGGCAGACACATTGGTAACTTTCAGTGGATCCAATAGTGCTATATCTATGCACCAAGAAATTCTTGTTCTTACTGAATTTTGGAGATTTTGTAGTGTTGTTGTTCACATTTTGCAGGTGTCCTATCCTAGTGGAGATAAGGACAAGCCTAAGTCAGGTCTTTCAGATTCCTAAACCCAGCTCAGTCTCTTAGCTATGTGACTTTAGAAAAATCATTAATTTTTTAAACAAATATTTCTTGAACAATGTAATATATTCTGGAGAAAAGCTGAGGTGCCAAAACAGAGTTCCAGCCCTCGTGGAGCTAACAGTCCTACAGCCTTTGTATTCATGTTTCTCTGTTCTGTACATTGGTTACTTCGTACCTGTTCCAGGTATTTTATTGAAGGTCACCTTCTTGATGAGATCCTCCCTGATGAACCTATTATAATTTTTCATTTGTTTAATTTCCCCCATTATGTCTCCACTCTTTGACATGTTCTCTCTTTTTTCTAATCAGAACACTTATCACCATCTGCCTTATGCACATTTTGTAATACTCACTCAAATATCTCAACTAAACATTCAGAATTCCAAGACTGCCCAGGGCCACATGTGGAGCCCATCTGATTTAGTCTGCTAGGCTGCCAAATGTAGGTATCGTGAAATGAGTTGGCTTTTACAATGGGGATTTATTAGTTGATAAGCTTACACTTTTGAGGCTGAGAACATTGCCCAAATTAAGGCATCATCAAGGGATGTTTACTCTCCAAAGACCAGATGTTGGAAATCCTGGACTCCTCTGTCACATGGCAAGGCACATGATGGAATCTTCTGGTCTCTCCCTTCTCTTTTGGGTTTCATTACTTACAGCTTCTTGCCTCTGTGGCTTTCTCTTTCATCTATGAAATACATTCTCTTATAAAGGACTTCGGTAAGAGGATTAAGACTCACACTTGGCCATGCCTTAACTGAAATAACCTAATCAAAAGGCCCCATTTACAGTAGGTTTACACCCATAGGAAGGGAGGATTAGCTTCAAGAACATGATTTTTCTGGGGTACAATACAACTTCATACCATCACACCATATATGCAGAACAATATTGGTGGGGGAAACACAACTGCCCAGTAGGGCAGCATCATGAGCTCCTCTCAGCAGGAGTCCTTGGAGCCATCCCTGGAAGAGTCCACACAGTTGTCCAGGGACAGTTCAGGTGCATGGAAATGAGATCCACATTCAGAAGGGGCAGGGATGTACCTAACTGAAAGCCTCATATACTACAGAAGCCATTCTTTTAACAACTCTATGACCATATGTTTTAGTTTCTAAAGGCTGTCAATGCAAAATACCAGAAACGTGTTGGCTTTTGCTATGGTAATTTATTAGGTTAAAAGCTTGCAGTTCGGAGACCATGAAAATGTGCAAATCAAGTCATCATCCGGAGATGCCTTCTCACCAAGTTGAAGCTATTGGCCATCAAGCACATGGTGGGTGGCATCATCCAAATATACTTTCTCTCCAAGCTCAGCTGTGGGTGATCAGGCACATGGCAGGGCTTAATGGCAGTTCTGGTTGTCTCTCTTGGCTTCTTTGCAATTTTTTTTTTCTGTGTCTCTGTGAGCCTTTTATTTTTCTGTTTAAAACAGACTCCAGCAAAAGGACCAAGACCCACTCTAGGTCATACCTCCCTGAAGTAATCCAATCAAAGGCTCACACACCCACAGGAATAGACCAACTCCAACAACATGATCTTTTCTGGGCTCGACAAAAAGCCCCAAACTGTCCCACAAAGGACACACCCCATTAAAGAGTCACCACACACAGGAAAGTCTAGAGTATGACATGCCAACCACATATTTATAGTTATTTTATATTTCCTATCAGTGAAGATTCAATTGACCAACCTGGGTTTATTTTTTTTTAATCAAAAGTAATGTTTTGAATAATACAGCATATATTCTATGCTTAACAGGATACCAGGGGAACAGAACTACAAAGTTAGCCAAAGATCAGAGTCCCATTTCAGCCGAGAAAGTGACTTCTCTTAATTGTTTGCTCACACATATTTATTTCTGATGTGTTTCTCAGTAGACTCTAAGCATCACAGATCCAGAGATTTTTGTGCTTTTTGTTCATGCCAGTCAACTAATCTCTATCATAGAGCCTGAGATATGGTTAGATTGTTATATAAATTAATAAGTGTCCAATTTATTTTCTATAAATTGTGGACAATAACAATATCGATCCAAAGGGGTTGTTATAAGAATTAAGTGAAACTATATGTCTGAAAAAACTTAGCACGGTGCCTATCATATTGCCAATACCCAATAAATGATGATAAATGTTATTTTCATATTATTGCCAGTAATCTATAGAAATTCAAATAGACAAAAAGCAAATAGCCAGTCTAAAAAACAAAAAACACTCTAATACGGTAGGTTCCACTGCTGGTTCATGCTGATAATCCTGATAAGTCATTAACCTTGATGTTATATGTAATTTGAATAATAATGTGAAGAGATCTATCTGTAATAATAACAATTTCCTCATAAAATTCAACCTTTCTGGGGCGATATTTTTAAAACTTAAGATTAGCTTAATATATTATTTTTAAAGTGCTTTTCTGCTGGAAAACCTTTTCACCCAAGTTATGATTTTGGCTAATTTTTTATCCCAAAGTTATTCATGATTCATTTGCCCTGAAAATATGGGTCAGAAGGATGTTCTTAAAATACAATTGATCATTAAGTTGGCCTAAGAAAACCTGAAGTCTATAATTGAAGATGGCTCAGAATCTTAGGATTCTCAGAAACTTAGGACTATTAATATTCCAGCCATATAAATATATTTGAGGAAAAGGCTCTGGCATTGAACACAGGAGAAGATAATTAATTGTGGAGGCCAAAGAGCGTTCTTTTAAGCTCCTTAGATATAAAGATCATTTTATTATGATATATCTAATGAGGACATTTTTAAACACCTTTTAAAACTTCAGTTATAGGTTATGATTTGATATTTGTTCAGGTCAATGTTGGTAAATTATTGTCCTAGAAAATTATTAATACTATCAAGATCTTCAAATGTCTATAATAAAAGCCCCTTTTATCATTTACACTTTTGTTTCTGCAGTTGTCATTTGCAATTTTGCTTTTTTGCATTTTTCCTCAGTATCAGATGATTATCTTGTGTGTGTGTGTAATAAGTATATCACATATGTGTAATAAATATACCATGTATCTTACATATCATTTATAGTATATGTGTCATACACAGACTATGGACTACATACTAAAATCATACCCTGCCATGGTGTTATTTTTATCACATAAATTTTGAGATTCCATAGACTAATTTTACTGACCCTCTACAAAGCTAAGGATGAATTAGTGTTCCCTTCACACACGAACAATCACTGAGCTTAGAATTTTAATTATTTGCATCATCATTAGTGTCATAATGTTGGAGGTCAGCTTAAAACACTCTTCCTTATTTAGTGCTGCAGAGATGTTTACAAAAATTTTTATTTAAAAAAAAAAATTAATTACTTTCATTTTTGATTCAGTGGCAACTTTTTCATTATTAATGGATATAAAAATTATTTCTCATAGGGAAGATGGATGGGACTATCCTGCCTGCAGCTGCAGACTGTCTTCCCCATGGGATATAAGCCTCCTTTCAATTGGAGGTGGAGTGGATGTCACCATCCCCGAATCCTCGGGATTGGGGAATGAACTATGGACTAGAGTGGACTTACTGGTATTCTACTATAGACATATTGTGATTCTAGCAATGGAAGAAATTACAACATTGATGTGGAGCCAGTGGCCACTGGAGGCTCTAGGGTCAGGGAGAGGGAAAAATAATTGTAATACGGGGGATTTTTCGGGACTAGGGAATCGCCCTGAGTGACCTTGCAACGACAGTTAGAGGCCATTCTATATCATCACATAACATGCAGAACTGTGTGGGAGAGAGTGTAGACTACAATGTGAACTATGGTCCATGCTGAATGGCAAAACCCCAGGATGCGTTTATCAACTGTGATGAATGTGCCACACTAATGAAGGATGTTTATGTGGGTGGGTGTGGGAGGTGTGGGGAGTAGGACATATGGAAATCTCTATATTTTTTGTGTAAAATTTATGTAATCTAAGTATCTTAAAAAATTAAAAAAAATTTTTTTAGTTGTTTATTTCTCTCCAGCACCATCTTTCATTAATTTTGACTTTCATACAACGGGCCTTTTCAATTTAAAAAGTATGAGTTATAATTTCCTCTGGTTCGTTAAGTTTTCTTTGATTATGTCTTTAATTATTGCTTATATTCCATGTAAGTTAAACTTAAGAAACAAAAGAACATATTTGGATATTCTTTTCTTTCAACTATATTTATTATCTCCTTGTGGATCCTTTGCTATTTAGTTTCTTTTCTCTTTGCATTCTAGGAGAGCTTCTTAAGTGTGCCTCCCATATAAATTTTTCCTAAAATTTATTTCCACTTCTTATTGCTTCTGATACTGATATTGATTCTATGATAATTCTTTCCATTGTATAATCTTGGTATCTTCACTGGTAATTAACAGACAACTCACTTTTTACATCAATTTGTTATCCTATCACATCTATTCTGTTCCATGCAATCAAATTATTTTCTTATTTTTACTTAGTACAAAGCATTTAAATTTTACTTCTATTTGCAAAATAAGGATTTCCTTCTGTGTCTTGCAGGCTATCTTATATGTTTGATAATCATGTTGGTTGATTTTATAGTTCCCTTTCTTCCCGACTTATTCACACCAAAATGAGCCATTCTTATACAATCTTTGTTTCATGGTAGAGGGTGAATGGATTCACCTTTCTCAAGTTTTGCAGACTTCCCTTCATTATGAATATGCTGGTCTGAGCAAGCAGGGTCCTAGCATCACTTTATCATGAGTAGAATAGCCCAGAAAAGTAAATTCTTCTTTTGCCAAAAGGAGACTTGGAACATGCTCTTCTAAACCCAGTTCTTTTTCATTATTGACTTTATATCTCTAGAAATAAAGCTAAATCTCTAACACTTTTCTAACTTAACAGCTTTGTTTTCTTGGCGGGTTCTCCCAGAGAAGTATTAACAAGAGCTGCCTGAGCTAGAAGTATCTCTCCTGCTATTGAAGATTAAGGATGCTTTGATCCCATTCTTCTGGTCAATGAAAGGCCATGCCTATAGGTAAGTACACAAAATTAACAATTTTAGGGTGTTTCCTTCCGATTTCTTGGGTCCATTTGTTTGTTTGATTATTTTAGCTATTGTGTGGAAGTTTTTCATTTCCCAGTACATTGCTACCATTCTTTCTCAGGAGTTCAGTGATTTATATGGTTCCTGGGAATTCCTTTTGGGATCTAGCATGCCTTTGAATAATAGTCCTAGTTTCAAATACCATTGAAACTTTAAACTTTTTCATAAATATGAGAAGGGAAATCAAGGACCCTAACTTTCTGAGCTATTACCCATAAAGTGCTAATGATATTTCTAGCCATGCTGTTGTAAATTTTAATACTCATGAAGCTGTTCAATATCATCTATAGAAGATATTGTTGGCATCTGTAGCAGTTTGATATTGTTTATGAATTCCAAAAATAGATATTGGATTATGTTTGTAAACTGGCCTACTCCTCTGGGCATATTAGATTATATGGGCCTCAGAGGTTTCACTTTTACTTGATTAAATAATGATTAAGGCTTTGTTTGGGCCACATCGGTAGGACATTGAGTCCCTGCCCCCTTTGGTGAGTGGGGACTCACAGAGAAACTGCACTGCAGAGAAGGGAGGTTGGAATTTTCAGCTGGAATTTAGGAAGTAAACACATGGGAGAGAGAAGAGCAACTGAGCCTGGAGAGAATCGAGCCCGGGGAGAGAGACAAAGCCTAGAGAGCCTGACAGTCTACAGCTGACCTTGTGGAGAGAACAGAGCAGCTGAGCCCAGAGAGAAACAAGCCCCGGGAGAGAGACGAGACTTATCCCAGCCTACAGCTGATATTGGAAGAAGGTGGGACCATGGAACCTTAAGGGGAAGAGGAAGGCTGAATGTTGGCAGCCATCTTGCTCCAACACTTGGCAACAGACTTTGGTGAGCACGCACAACCAGAATCACTAGCAAGAGTGAATTTTATGGCCTAGTAACTGTAAGCTTCTACCCCAAATAAATACCTTTTGTAAAAGCCAGTGGATTTCTGGTATTTTGTATCAGCACCCCTTTGGCTGACTATTACAGCATCTTAAAAGTATACAGAACAAAAACAGGATAAAATTCCTTCTATTTTTCTTTAAAAGCATCACTATCATTGCTTCTACTATAATTTTCACCTATATAGTCATTTACTTTTCTGATATAAACTTTAATACAGTGAGAATTCATATTATGGCCCTACCCTCTTTAAAAGTATTGGAGAAACCATCATGACATAAAGCTCCCACTGGACATTTGGGGATATTAAATGTTGAAAAATCCCCATCATAATTCTTAGAAGGAATGAGGTTCCAAGATCTTTATCTTTAAAAAATATTGCAAGCAATTTGGAGAAACATTTATAAATATATAAGGGTGAAATACATTAAAAACTTATTATGCATAATATATTATAGACATTATATATAAATAAAAATTTCAAGCAGATCTCTGTGTTTAATAAATACTTGCCAAAAGGATCTTTGATAGAAAGATGTTGAATAACCAATGCCAAAATTTCTTATAGGGCAAACAATTTATTTTGAATTGCTATTTTAATGTCTACTTGTTAGAGAAAATAAATGACACCTAGAACACAGAGCAGATAAGTACAAGACTGATCACATAAGAATAACTGAGGATGCAAACTGTTGGAGCTAACATCAGGCTCTTTTCATGTATTAAATTTTTTGATGGGCAAAATCTATATCATTTACATAAAAGCAATGGAAACACAATGCTGATTACACAAGAAGACAAATATAAAGACTAGAAAACGCAAATCAACTTCTTTTGTTCAACTGAAAATTTACATCTCAAGAGTATCACAAAACAGACATAATCAACCATGTTTTACTTAACAGGAAAAGGGAAATAAAAAGTTTTCTATATTGGGGCCATGATGTAAAATACATCCATAAGTAGCATGCAAAATAAAAAATATGATTTGAGGAAGACATTTTTATGAATGCAAAAATGAGTCTTTTCTGGCTCTATCAAGAAAATACTTTAAATTGCTCTTTTATCAAGGTTCCCTGAGTCACTAATATGTTTCCATTTTTCTACTAATTCTCAAAATAGGCGTGTAATCCTTAAGATCATTTCTTTAAGAAATAGTCTCACTGTTTAAATATGAGCTGATAACCATTCTTAAACTAGTGAAATATTGCTAAAGATGAAACTTCATAAAGTAGGTAGCTGAAGAGATTGGAACTAAAAACAAAGAGAATGGTATTAGCAGAAACAAATTCAAAGAGTATAAATCTGGCAATTACATAGTATGTTCTGGAGGGGCACCCAAAAAAGACAACCAGATAGACCCAATCAGAGAGGACAGTGATGCATTGAGAAAGAAAAAAATCACAGATTTCCTAAATCTTTAAATTAAGGAACAGAGGCTTTGCCACTAGACACTAATTTGTAAAGTTAAATCATGCAGCTATTTAAGAAAAAAAACAAGGTTGATAAGACTCTATGATGATTGGATAGATATTTAGCATCAATGACAGAAATATGAAGGAGGAGTTGGATTTTCACTCGATCACCTTTAGGGTCAAGCTAGCAGTAAAATAAAATGAAATTGGATAATTTAAAGTATATTCTAAACATTTTAAAGTATAGCTTTATTATTTAAAAAGATCTGCTGAATGTATTTCTATTGAAAAGATTATGATATTCAATGTTTGTGATACTGTTATTTATCATTTTTTTTACTGGAAACAAAAATTGGGCTTCCTTGATGTCTGATGAGGAATTCTAAATTTTGTAAATCTGACCTGGAAAAGAATACAAAGATGCTTTCATAATACTTAAGGGAGGACAAGAATCAAACAATTTTGTAGTGATTCTTTGAGAATGAACTAACCCTCATTAATTCTGTCTCTCAATGAAGTTTGGGTGGATTTTTTTGAAAAATCACATGTAATTCTGGTCATGGTAGAGCCATAAAATCTTTGCGAATAAAATCACAGAGGGAAGGAGTACACTTCAATAACCCAAACTTGAGATATGTCTACTAATAAACTAAATATATCTACTATAAACTCATATGACATAAAAAATATAAAGAACAAGTAATAAAATTCCCTCTTGCTAGTGATTCTGGTTGTGCATGCTCACAATAAGGACAGGATTTAGAGTTTATCCAATTGATGTGGGCATGATTTGGTCAGGATTCAAAGGTCTATCCTTTCCTGTCCTGACTTAATATTTTGATAGAATTCAATTAAATTTATTCCTCCATATTTTGGCACTAAGAAGCTTAAGAATATGAACATTTTACCTCTTTCAAGTTAATGATATAGTATATACATGCAGACTATTTTACTAAATGAGAGTAAATGTGAAATGAAGTCCCACTTGATAATACACACACACATATATACATACGCACATAAACGTAAGTATCTCAGTTAAGCTTATTGCATGCCTACTCTCACTAAATCTATTTTGTATCACTCTCTGGGTTCAACTCACTAAATTATTAATCATATCACACATCAGGTCCACTTTAAAATTAATCTCTAAATGTCTTAATGTAGGTAGTTCTACCAGTAAGGTGAATATTTCTTAAGAGCTTTAGATTTACACTTAAAATATGATTATACATGTGTGTATACACACATAAGTGCAAATTTCTGCTTACATATATATCAACCGGTGGCTTTGTGTTACAGAAACATTGACGTAGATTGTAGATAAGGTTTAAGCACACAAATAGTATTTCCAAGCATGCAATTGTAACATGAGATTTCAAAAACAGAAAATGTTTCTAACTGATCACCTAAGTAATGAAGATGCCTGGTGCTTACTTGGACACATTTTGACTCCTTAAGTATTTTATTAATTTAATTAAATTAGGTTTATGTTCCATAGAATAAGATGTGGGGATGGGATGAGTCCATGGAGAATATCCTAATTGCCTCTTGAGTAGCAAGAACTCATTATCGAGATTCTCATCTCTAAAATAGAATTTTCTTCTGTCACTGTATGTAGATAGAGATAAAGATACAAATACTGAATGACTGAATCATTTTGTGGACATAAGAAAAAGATGAGGACAGAACATCCTTATCAGCAGACCTTGGGAAACACAGGCCCTAAATTATAGTGAAGAGTCTAATGTAAGCCAACTTCTGGTCAAGACAGATTGGATAGTATCAAATAATTAATGTAATTAACGTAATTAAAAATAGGCTTTAGGATGGGCTCGGCATACAAATTCTGTCCTTGCACCTCAATTTCCTATGAGTTTTTGGGTAAATTCCTTAGCTAATGTCCCTTGGTTTCCTCACCTTAATGGTGATCTCTTAGAGTTGTGGTGAAGATTAAATGATTAATGATATACTGATTACAAAATGTGCATCACCATTAATGACATATGGTAAGTATATTAATTAGGGCTCTGTTGGATATGGAAAAAAGAAAAAGCATGCATAGGCAACATAAGCAGTTAATTAGTTCATATGACTAAAAATCTAGGTGTAAGCTTTGTCAGGAGCTTATTAGCAACTGTTCTCTCTTTTTGCTTCTCAGATCCTCAGTTTTCTCTTAAGGATTCATTTTCAAACAGGCTCTCACCTGTTTCTCATATTGTCTCCGCAAAGAATACAAAAGAAAAGTGTCTGTGGTTTTTTTTTTGTTTGTTTGTTTTGTTTTTTTTTTCCCAGAAAACACTGCAAAAGTCTTATTGCATATCATTGACTGGGGACAACAAAATTGTTGGTTTGAAATTATGGAATTGCTGTAATCCTTAACACCCACTTAAAAATTATTATCAGATTCTTTCCTGGTCTAACTTTTTCCCTAAATAATAATGTATACCTTGCAGCATTTATATTATATCCCTATGCAGTCTATATTACTTTTATCGTTGTCACTTCCACTGCCATCAGTTTTTGATGATTCATAAATCTTTACCTTAATCTCAGATCTTTCTCCGCAGCCCCAGGCCTATATTTCCATTGCCTATTGATTCACAAACACCTGATATTCAACACATCTGATACCAAATTCATCATCACCACTCCAAGCCTGAACATTCTAACTCGGTGGACATCATCATAATTCATGCTGTCTCCCACCTTTTCTTTTCTCTCTCATCACACCCACCATCTCAACCAATCCATTTTGTTGATTTTAATTTCAAAGTGATTCTTTAGTCTATTGTTTCTACTGCATTCCCATGGCTATGCTTCATGAACTCACATTTGGAAAAATTATTTCTTTATTCAAAAATATTTATTGAGTAGCTACTATGTTTCAGGTAATATTCTGGTCACTGACTATGGCACTGAACCCAAAGATATAAAACCTCCATACTAGTAGAAACTGTTCGTGTAATGATATCTTTTTTTTTTTTTTTTTTTAAAGAAAAATAAAGTAGGAAATAGGGATAATGGGTAACTGGGGTTCTTATATAAATAAGGTGAGCAGGGTCTGTCACTGCAAAGAGGTAATATTTAAGCACAGATCTGAAGGAAGTAAGAAAGAAAGCCGTAGTCTCAGAATCTGTTTGTACTAACACTTATGACTCCTTCCTGCACAGTCTCTTCCACAGTAACATAGGGGATATTTTTCATAAAAGTGCTGTTCAATTGGGCCATTCTTTTATTTAAAAAGCTCTGTCACCTGTGGCATAGAACTCATCCTCCTTTACCGCAACTGTTTATCTTCTTGTTCCTGGTCCTCATTCCCAGCTAGGCACCCTACACTCTAATCATCTAAACTGCCCATTGCTTTCTAAATAGGCTGTGCCTTTTTATGCCTTCCCACAAGCTGGTGTTTTCTGTCTTAAAGAACCTTCCTTTTCTCTGCATATTTAACAGCTGGTTAGCATATAAAGACTCATTTCAAATGCCACCTCCTCTGATCAACCTTTCCTAACCTACCATAGCAACACAGTCACAACCTCTTTTGTGCTACCCTTATAGTGCCATGTAACACAATGGACCGGAATTCTCTATTTTTACAACAATCTACCTTTATGGCAGGCACTGGCTTTTATTTCTTGGGCATATCCTGTGCCTAGCACAAATGTTTAATACATGTATATACTTGCTGAATGAATCAATTGGCTTGGGGTAAAGGAAATAAACTAACGGATTTGGGTTAAATTATTGTAGGCTGCCACTCAAATCTGTGACTTGATTATAATTTCATTGGGGAAAGAAGGTGTGGTCTGTATGCATGTATTTTCCTCTGCATTTGAGTTTTTATCCTCAACACTTTCTTCTGCATTTTCTTTTAGTTTTCTGGTATGTGTGTGTGTAAGACTATTTTCTATTCTGAATTAAGAACAAAGGGGAATTATACAAACTTCAGACCAAGATAGGTCAGGATGCTTCCCAAGTTTGTAAACTTGGGAGAGTAAGAATCAGACCTATGACAAAGCAATTCTTAAACTCCAATAGCCTCAGATTTGGTTTATTTTCTGGTGGCAAATATTTGTATAAGGGCTGAGAGGAGTAAGGCATGGCTGAGGTGTTTATTTCATTTCTGCTTCTGCAGCACAGAACTCTTTCTCATTTTCATCCAATTCTAGGGTAGATAATCAAGCATAGGGCAGTACTACACAGTGAGTTATCTGTTGTTGTTCTTATTACCATTTATTGAGCTCATACTGAACCCATGTGAGGCTAAGCTAAGCTCAAGTTACCAAAATTAGTCTTTTCATTACTTATGTTGAGGCACTGTGCCCATTTACAGAGAAAACAAGTTCAGATAGATTCAGTTACATCGCCATTCATATAGGTATTAAGAAGCAGAGCTGGTACATAATTTAAGTATCTACATGATGTTTTGGAAACAGATTATTAATTTCCATTGAACTAAGCACCTAAATTATATCTGATTGAGAAATAATGTGATTTGCACATGGCATAGAGTATATTGCATTTCTACAATATATAAAACTCAAGTTTTCAATAATTCTCATGAATTATCAAAAATGGTTTGAAAGTGACTGCTAATTTTCCTCTTTTCAGAGACTCTGAAGACCTCTATTTCTTAAAGAGAAGCTATAAATTTCAATTATTTCTTACTTTCTCCGTAAATAAACTCATCTCTCTAGAATTAGAATTTAATTCTAATTTTAAAATGAATTTTATTAGGACAAACTGTAGTATAAATATGTGATATTGACAAGATTAAAGTATTAGAAACATTTCTAAGGTTGCTTTCAATATGGTAATTCTGGCATACCAACGGAAAAAAATAGCCTAGTTTCTCTGCTTTGTTTGAATAGTTATATATCTTATCTACATACCCTTGGCATATTTACATTTTTCCTACATGGTTAAGACAAATGTAACAGGTAATTTACCCCCAAACACCTGAGAATGATGATAATAAAGACGGGCATCTAATTTTAAAATCCTTTCACTTATAAAGGTGACATCGGAATAGACTGTGAGCAGATATTTATGTTCAAAAACTTTCTAAGCAACTACTCAGAGTGATTTCATGGTAATTTGTTTAGCAAACAAGGTAAATATGAAACAAAACAATGGCAGAAACTAGCATATTTGCAGAAATAAAAGAAAGAGAATGCTACATATCCCTAATAAAAATAAGCTCTACATAAAGGCAGAGATACTGCTTTTTGCAATACAACCCCAGCCTTCAGTCCTTTCCATCTGGACACGGAGAGCCTGAGAAACAAACATCCTTGAATCTTCTCTTGGGACCGAGTGGTAAATGTCTGAGTTCTTGCTCTGTTACAATGTTTGATAGCAACAAGGGCTATTAAATGTTGATATCAAAATGAATTTCGTTTCCTGATAGCCAGAATATATTGGTCAAGGGCCTAATGACTACAAAGGGAGGTTTCCATAAGTGTCCTGGGTTAGGCCTGCAAGCTCCAATTGGAATAACAGTGCCTTCATTATATCACTCCTGGACGGACAGCTGGGTCAGTTTTCCTTTGGCTAGATTTAATCTCATCCTAAACATAAGAACTCAAAATGGGTCATTTTATTGCATATAAAATAGAAACCATTTAAAATAGTATGTCTATAAAAAGATCAAGTTATGTCTCCTCATTCGAGTGCCTTCTTGCTCTGGAAGATTTGAGGGCAACAATCATACATATGGTTGGTTCTTTTCTACTCTCATTTTCTTCATTATAGTGTTTTGGAATAGACCATCTTTTGGAGCTTTTTGTAAAAATTTCCTTTTTATAATTTGAGCGTTAGACAGATCTAACTTTAAAACTGAATTTAGATCAACCAATATATTATTACCACAAACTTTTCATGGCTTCATTTTGTTGAATAAAATTCCCAGGAATGAATCTCTAATTACAATAGAGATTCATTAAATAATCATTTAAGGGAAAAATGTGCATTAATAGGATAAACGTTTTAAAGTAGAATGATATGGCTCCAATTAGAACAGGAAACAGGAAGATAAAATAATTTACTTTTCTGTAAAATATTAATACTCTAAAAATAATTATTTCAGAATATATTATCTACTGTAAATACTTATGCCAAGCTCTTTGCTTTTCTAACCCTTTAATATAGAATTACACCAGTTAAGATATTTAAAGAAATAATGAGTTTTAATAAAATTATCACTGAATCAAACAAGAGTATTCCATTACACAAAAGATGGCTCAAATCCTCCAAAACATCCAAATTTCTAAAATATGACTTTATAATTTAAATAATGGAACAATTTTAAAATATCAGCTAAGACCTATTAACAAAAGAATATCACCTAACACACCTAACAGTAACTAACACACCTAACAGTAACTAAAATATAGGTTATGATACTGTGTATACTAAACTCTATCATCTGAATGTTATATTGGTTTTCTACTCTTTTCTAATTGCTGCTAAAGGAAGAATATTTTCCAGAATTATGAAATTTTGAAAAATAAAGCAATGCTCTAAAAAAAAAAAAAGCAGGGTTGTTTAACAGTAAATTTGCATTGGTCATTCATTCTAAGAAATGAAGAAATTATGATCTTTTATTTTGATGGGGGTTATGTTTATCAGTGGAAGTTGGTAACTTGTGTTCCTTTTAATTTCAAATTGACTCTCTCTTTAAATCCATTCTCTCCTCTGCCAATTTACTTAGTTGATTATTTCCTATTTTAGTCTACATTTTTTTATTACAACTCAAAATCTCTGGGTATTTTAATATTTAGCTACCCATGTTCTTTGTTCTTATATCTAAAAGTTGCTTTAAAGATTGGTTTCATAACCATATGTTTTTCTTACTCAGTCATTTGTACAATACTTCTATTTTTTTTTTTTATAAGTCAGGAACAAATCTACCCAATACTTACGGGGTGATTAAATTTGTTTCTTCAGGAAAGAACCTACTATTGAAACTTTCTTAAGGTTTTTAAAACAGACTGTTATATTCATATCAGATTTCAAAGTACCCTAGAATCGACTTAGGAATCGTCCTGAGTGATGTTGCAGCGACAGATATAGGCCATTTTATATCATCACATAACATGCAGAACTGTGTGGGAGAGAGTGTAGACTACAATGTGAACTATGGTCCATGCTGAATGGCAAAGCCCCAGGATGCGTTTATCAATTGCAATGAATGTGCCACACTAATGAAGGATGTTTATGTGGGAGGGTGTGGGAGGTGTGGGGAGTGAGGCATATGGGAATCCTTATATTTTTTGTGTAACATTTATGTAACCTAAGTATCTTTAAAAAAAAAAATTCAAAGTACCCTAGAATCAATTAGCATGTTTTGCTTTCCTACATACAATGGGAAACACTTAAAATATAATCTCTCCATTCATGGACTTAATTACTTATTTAAGTTGCCATTCATGCAATTTATCACGTGCTACAGAAATATGTCCTTTGGTTGATCAGCAATAACTGAAAAAAAATAAAAACAGACAAATGCCACTTTGCACTGCCAGCAAATAAAACATTGCAGTACATAGGTATGGCCAGAATTAAGCGGAGAAATAGTGACTAGTGGAAATATAGCCAATACTCCAACTTCATGATAAATTCAATTTACACATCAGAGCCTACATAAAAGACGGAAACAACAGTTGTAATTTACCAAGGCTGGTTTGACAGTATAACAGTTAAAGTCACCCAAGTTGTAAAGAGACAATGTATGGTATCTCTTTAATTAGAGTTTAAATCTGCTCATCTTGATGCAGTAATAAACTGGGAAACGCCAGGTTATACGCTCTTTCAGAAGACAGCGATTGTACATAATACATGTGGCCCTTTTCAATTCAAGTCCTGATTCTTGGCTCCTGCCTCTGAAACACAATGTTTCATTTTAATGAAAAATGCATTACTGCAGTAAGATAAGGTCATCAGCTGTTAAGTGCAATGCAGTTTCTGTAATAAAATTAATTTTATAGCCTGCATAAAAGACTTTTACGTGGGTTAAATACTTTTAATTACTAGCTAACTTTTTTTCTTTAGAATGCATAAGCGAGGCCCCTCCACCCTCCATACAAAGGATGCATATACTATAAAATGTCAGTATGATTCTTTGTGATTTCAATTCTTTGTGTTATGCTACAATGCCAGCCAGTCAGTTGGGAGCTAATATGGCCTTTCTGTGGTCACAGGAGCAAAGGATTTATTTGCTGGTGTGTAAAGATTGAAGACAATTTTACTGGAGAAAGCCCCGTGCAATGCCTTTATAGGTCAATTATTTTTGGACAAAATTGGGGCAAAAAAAAATCTGAAACACAGGTATGGATTTCTATACTCCAAGTTATTCATCCAGCAAATGGGCACATTTGAGCTGAAGGAGAGCTAAAAGATGGTAAAGATGATTTCAAACTATAACTATATAGACCACTGGGAAAACATGCCAGGATAGGTAAAATTGTAGTTACATAAAATGAAAAACATATTATTGCTAAAATATATATGTAAGAATTAATATACTAATATGCATGTTTTGTGAAAGTTTTTCACTAAGAGTTATAGTTTAATTTCCTGAGTGGTAAGGAATTTGGAATAGCACAGAATCTGGAGTTGGCACAGAATTTGGAGTTGGACAGATCTGAATCCTTAGCTCTTCCAGTGACTAATTAACTAAGATCCAGAGTAAGTTATTTAACATTCTTGATCCTGCTTTATCTGTTCCTTAAGGATAAGAAAAGTGTTATAATCATGGTGTAACATAATAATAAATATACAATTCCTGGTGCTAAACCTGGTCCTTATAGGTTTGAAATAAATACCACTTTTCTCCCCATTTGGCTCTCTTTCCATGGACTCATTGAGAGCCATTGAGAGAGAGAGAGATGTGACCAGATTTTAGATGCTCATTTGTTCAAATTATTGGAATAAAGTGATGAGGGGGACTGGTAGCTGATTTTTAAAAATATATAATTACACTATATAAAATGTTTCATTTCATTCTTTCTCCTTAGAAAATATAATTTGGCCATGTAAGGAGCATATCTAGGCTGTGGATACTTGTTAAATCTAAAGCAGTAATCCTAGAAAGAAAATGAAAAGTGTCCTCAAGAGATCTGTTTTTCACCCTTCCTCACTTAACTCTGGAGTGGAGTCAAAGGCAGAGGGACACCACTCAGTGACTTGTAGATGTGCAAATGATGTTCAGGGATTCTCCACCTCCCAGCTCTTCATATCCAGTCCTCAGTTAAGACCACCTCTAGTCAGGGTAAAGCCCCAGCTCATAACCCTTATGGTTTTCTGTTTTCACTATGGAGAAGAAGTAAAGAGAAATATGTGTTACTGCAGTTGCCTCATGACTGCTTACTTTAATTTTCATTTTTCAATTAAGTGGAGTAAAACAGAGGTTCACTAGCAAGAGAACATGGGACAAAATATGGAAAATCATTAAAAATAAGAATGGAGATAACAGGGGGAAAAGTTTAGACTGTAATGCATGTGCAGAAAGACCTATTGATGAGTAAGAAAGAGAATGAAAATAAATGCAAAAATTAACAATTCAGCAGTCATTGATTAATACCTTCAGATAAGACTGAGAGCCCAAGTCCTTCATAGAATTAAATCACCTGTCATTGATTTCAATGTCTGCCGACAGAGGTGGATTTTTTAATGGAAAGAAAAAAATACGGCAGGAAAAAAAAAAGGAGGAAGGAAGGGGAATAAAACTTTTATTTTGCTTTTTGTATTGCTTTAGTCAGCTACTATGGATATTTCTTTTTTTACTTCCAACTTTTCTTAATCATGAAAGAAATAATAAATGTTATTTTAGAATACCTTCCTTTTCCTCATTTTCTGAAAATTCAACTGATCCACATTTATATTCCCTGGCTCCATTCTTTTGGCCACAGGTGGCCCAACACCCCTGGCCCAATGGATTATAATCAGGATGGCAGAATCGGTTTTCATTTAGATGGTTTGTAAATTTATTGTAATAGGAAACTGAGATAAAGGAGACCAGTCTCTTGCTGGAGAGCACACTGATGGTCAGCAGTGCCTCCAGAGTAACAAGCCAGGATTATTTGGCCCATTGAGTATATCAAGAGCCTTTGCTCTCGATTTTTATGTAATAAAAGAATTACTATGTATAATAATAACAACTAATTGTAAAGCATTTACTACATACTAGGCATTTTGCTGAAAACTTTACATGTATTACCTCATGGAATCCTCACAGGAATCTTCTCATTTTTATGTGATTATTATTCTCATTACAAAAGTGAGAAAATCAAGGATTGCAGCAAACCATGAAACTGATTTTGTCTTACTTGGAAAAGAAATTATGATATGTATGCCTAGGTGTGCTAAGGGCAACCTTATGCTATATGGACTGAGGAGTTGAGCAAACTATAGTAGGCAGAATTTCAAGATAGCCCCATGACCTTTGCCCCTGGTATATTTCTATGATTATATTACTTTACATGACAAAAATGGATTTTGAAGATATAATGGAGATTCTTAATCTGTTGATTTTGAGTTCATGGAAAGGGAGTTCTTTCTATGTTTGCCTGAGCTGCTATCACAAATACCATAAAATTGGTTGGCTTAAACGATAGGAATTTTTTAGTTCACAGGTTTAGAAGCTAGAAGTCCAAATTCAAGGTATCACTAAGGCCATGCTGTCTCCCCAAAGACTGTGGCATTGTGGTGCTGGCTTGCTGGCAATCCATTGGGTTCCTTGGCTTTCCCGTTACATGGCAATGTACTTTCCTTTCTCTTCCAGGTTCCTGCTGACTTCCAGCTTCTGGCTCCTTCCTGTGGCTTTCTCTCTATAAGGTTACCAGTAATCCCGATTAAGACTCACCCAAATTCAATTGGGCCATACCTTAATTAAAAATAACATCTTCAAGAGGTCCTATTAAAACAATTTCACACCAACAGATTTCCGGTTTAAAATTATGGACACATTTTTTTCTGGTGTACATAACACAAAATACCACAAATGGGCTCAATCTAATCAGCTGTGTCCTTTAAAAGGGAAAGAGTTTTCTCTGGTTGTTGGTGGAAGAGGAAAACAGAGAAATCTAAAACAAGAAGGATTCGATATGTCATTTCTCATTTTAAGGTTTTAAGATGGAGAAGTCCCCATGAGAAGGAATGAAGCTACAATCTAGGTGCAGAGACTGAACCCTGGCTCATGGCCAGAAAGAAAACAAGGACCTCAAGGCTACAGCTGTGAGGAACTACATTCTGCCAACCACCCAAATGAGTTTGGAAGCTGCTTGTTCCCCAGAGCCTCTAGACAAGAGCCCAGCCCAGATGACATCTTGATTTCAGTCTTGTGAAGCCCTAGCCAAAAAACCCAGTCATGCCCACCTGGAGTTTTAAATGATCAAACTATGAGATAATAAATGGCTGCCTTGTAAACCACTAAATTGCTGGTTATTTTTTTATACAGCAACAGAAAGTTAATACAAAAACCAAGCTTTAAAGAAAGAAGAACGAGGTAGTTCTGTAGAGAAGTACAAAGATCATAGGCAGAAAGACAGTTTTCTCCTTCCTGGCCCTGGTTCCCTCTGAGGCCTGCCTACATTCCTATCCTCGAGTTCCATGAAACACTGCTTGGGGCAACCGACCATATGTCATTCATCTTTGATGTTTCCTCAACTCCTGACCTGTGAGAGTGCCAATATTCAGTTGAACTTGTTGTCCTTTCAAACATAATGATATTAAAGAGCATTATTTCTGAATAGCAGTTTAAAATCACAATACGAAGAGTTCTGATACTGGAGGAGTTGGTAGGACAAAAAGTCTTTTAAAAAACTTTAGTCTAGAATCATATGTATATATTTTTTAGAACTTCTACAGAATTCCTGGGTTATGATTCAATTTTCAAAGCCTTCTTTCTGTCCTAATTAATAAAAATGAGCTAAGAGTTCAAATAAAGAAATCATCCTATTACTGGATAAAACTGGATAATTCATCTCCAAGTTTTATCCCATATTCAGACTATTATGAAGAAAAATATTTTAAATAAAAAATAAAATTCAACTAAGAAGCACAATGTTTGCTTCCCTTGGAACCATTGCTCTACAAAATAGGTAAAAAAAAGATAAAAAATTTTCTACACAATGCTTTGAAGTTCTTTTCCTTTATATCCTAAAGGAACTAAGAATTTGATACGCCTCAAGGAAAAAAAAATCCAAGAAAGATTTTTTTGGAAAGAAATGCTATTATCAGACCTCAGAGATTAGATTTAAAAGCCAAGAAAAACTTTCTTAGATTGTAGTGCTGCAGAGTGAACCAATCTTTAAATCCACCAAAACACTCCTAGAATGCTAAAACACAGTGTATGTGAACAAATCACAAGTGATTTGAGAAACATCAATTGTGTTTTTTTATGTCCTAAACCACTGGCTTACAAAGTACAAAAAGATGAGGTATAACATGGATTTGAGAATATATACTGTAGAGAGGTCTATTAAAAGGTTTTTTTTGGCACTGAAGTACATTCTACAAAATAGTTCTTATTGCTGCATGAAAAAGAAAATGGACAAAGCTAAATTAAACTCCAAAAATAGGTATCAGTTTATCATTAATAACCTAAAACTACACATTCATTTTTTAAAAATATCTTTTCATTGATTATGAAATTATAATCTTTCAAAATACATCACGCTTTTTTTTAGCATTTTGTTTTTCTTTCCTCAATATGTAAATCATTACTGATGTCACCATCAGTCCCTATCAACTCTCTTGGCATTTGAATCCCAAGATCATTCCTTAATTTAACTATGCCCTCAAGATAATCCCATCCACTATATCCATGGGATATAAGCCCTCTCTCACTTGGAGGTGGAGTGGACATCACCTTCCAAGTCCCCTCAGGATTGGGGGAGGAGCTGTGGACTAGAGTGGACTTGGTGGTGTTCTGTTGTAGACATATTGTGATTCAAGCAATGGAAGAAATTGTAACAGTGAGGTGGAGCCGGTGGCCACT